>JAABLL010000075.1:0-25379 GCA_012295475.1 Phytophthora gonapodyides | reverse complement strand
GGGTTCGACCGCATCATTCCTTGCGGCATCGACGACCGCGCGGTCACCAGCATCGAGCGTATCCGTCCGGATGCGACCATCAGGGAGGTGCAGGATGCTGCAATCGAGGCCATCGGCGAGGTCTTCCACCTCGACATGGAAGATATCGAAGCCAAGACGCCGTTTTAGAGTGTATTAGAAGCTGTTTTACCTTTTTGATCTTAGACGGCGAGAGATAGCTGGCGCAGCTGGCGCAGCTGCTCAAGCGTGAAGGCGACAATACTGTCGACCGTTGCAAGACCTCCGTTGCCTGGCACGCGCAACACACACACACAGCAAGAGCAGCAGGTCAGCGATAACTGTGAATAGAGCACGCACAGTATCCACGTCCGTACCAACCACCCCGCACGCCAACTTCTTCTCCACGGGAGGGATCATCTTGTAGCCAAACTCGTCCAGCACTCGAAGCTGCTTGGCCGTGATGGGGTGGTTCCACATGTCTGTATTCATCGCCGGCGCGTAAATGAACGGCTTGGTCATGATCCACGCCCGGGCGACGCAGGTCTGGCAGCACACAGAACCACAACATCAGCATAACCACTTACACCCTCACAATCCCAACAACACCGTACCAGAAGGTTGTCCGCCAATCCGTTGGCAAGTTTTCCCAGTGTATTGGCCGACATCGGCGCCAGCAGCATCACGTCCGCCCAGTCCTTGAGCTGCAGCACACAGGGCGTTTAATACTAGTACTATCGCCCACTGAAGTCTGCAGCGCCGCATTCGACGCACCTCAATGTGGCGCACACTGTCTCCCACAACGTTCCAGGCATGCCACTCGTCGTCATCCCGAACAACCGAGATTCGCCCCTTTGGCAGCTTGGAAATGCTCTGGAACTCCTTCCAAGCCTCGGCGTTGTAGTCCTTGGCACGTTGCAGGAAAAAGTCCGCCGACTTGGTGAGCACCACGCACACGTCCGCCGATCCCGACAGGCGAACTGCTATCTCCGGCACCTTTACCGTCGCAACGCTGCCGGACGCGCACAGCAGCACCCGCGCGCGCCGAGCTTCGGCCATGTCTCGATCCCTTGTAGAGTAATAATGTATCATGACTATACGAGGGATCGCGAGTGATGGTGGTTTAATCCCCGTTTGAGTGACAGATGCATTTGTGTAATCCCCGTTTGAGTGACTGTTGCAGTTGTATAATCCCCGTTTGAGTGACTGTTGCAGTTTTGTCCTTGGCAGTTGGGTGACCCAACTTGGGTCCACTTTGCTAATGGAGACGTTGGTGCGGATGCTGGAGCAGCGCGGGCAGCAGCCCACGCCGCTGGCCGACCAAGTGACGGCGCAGCCGACTCTGCTAGAGGGCGTGACGCTCCACGACTACCAGCTGCAGGGGCTGCAGTGGCTGCTGCGCAAGTATGAGCAGGGTTTAAACCCCATGCTAGGGGACGAGATGGGACTGGGCAAGACGCTGCAAGTAATTGCATTCATCGCGGCGTTGGAAGAAGCCTGCCAAAAGGAGAAAGTAAAAGAGGGATATCGGTACTTGATCGTCGCGCCATTAAGTGTGCTGCCCAATTGGATGGAGCAGTTCGAGCAGTTTGCGCCCAGCCTGTCGACCGCCATGTACATTGGCCCAGCAAAGGACCGAGCGGCCACGCAGAAGGCTATCGCTGCAAGTGCAAAGGACCAACCGATGGTGGTGGTGACATCGTACGAGATGCTGCTGTTCGACCACGAATTCTTCCACCAGACCGAGTGGGAGCTCTCAGTCATGGACGAAGGCCACCGCCTCAAAAACCCGAAGGGCCAACTACACGGGATCGTGTCGACCAGACTACAGACCAAGCACATGGTGATCTTGACAGGCACACCTATTCAGAACAACCTGCAGGAGCTGTTCGCACTGTTGTCGATACTGAACCCGAACCTATTCAGTGATCAAGCGCTGTTCGAACGTACGTTCCAAGGCTACTTTTCAGCCAAGGCGCAGCGACTTGACGAGGAGCAACATGGGAAGTCGAAGCAGTTGAGTAAAGTGGAAGAGTTGATGCGCAGACTGTTGGCTCCGCTGTTGCTGCTGCGCACAGTTCAGGATGTCCAGGGTGCGTTCACTCTGCCACCGCTATCAGAAATGGTCGTGCATACACCAATGTCAGCCATGCAGCGCGCGTACTATAAGGAGGTCATCGGAAAGAACGCGGAAGTACTGAATGGGGTAGCAAAGGCTCAAGGAAGCAGGTATATGTGCCACTTTTTGCTGTAATGCTGCACTCGAACGCTAGGGTTCTTAGTCTGACGCTGCTGTTGTATTCCTCCAGGGTCCCTTTGCTCAATATCTTACCCCAGTTGAGAAAAGCGTGCAACCACCCGTACCTGTTTCCTGGAGCCGAGCCCGAGCCGTTTGTGGAAGGCAGTCATTTGTACGAGAACAGCGGGAAGCTCTTCGTGTTGCATCAAATCTTGCCACGTCTGAAGCAAGAGGGTCATCGAGTGCTGCTTTTCAGCCAGTCGCCACCATTCTTGGATATCATCCAGGACTTCCTCACGCTCGAAAGCTTTGCGTATGAAAGAATTGATGGATCCGTTCGTGGAAAAGAGCGCTGGCAATGCATCGAGCGGTTCCGCAAGGACCCCGAAACATTTGTCTTCTTGATCTCGACACGTGCTGGAGGTTTAGGATTGAATCTACAGAGCGCAGATACCGTCATCTTCGCAGACTCGGACTACAACCCGCAAACGGACCTTCAGGCAGTTGCTCGAGCATACCGACTGGGTCAAACGAAGCCAATTCACGTGATCAAGTTTCTGTGCGCAAACACTGTTGAAGAAAGCATCTACCGGCGTACTCTGAAGAAGATGCGCATGGCTGATCGTATCCGCAACCTTGCACGCCGGGCTGAGGACGACAACGATGAAAATGATGATGATAGTGGCAAGAGTTTGCTCGACATGATCCAGTTTGGATTGTATCGACTCATGGAGGAGGCCGCAGGCGAGGATGAAAACGCATTGATGAAGCCCTTGGAGGAAGAGTACATTCAACATATATTGGCCAGGAAGACAATGTCTCCTGCCAAAGTCGATGGTGATGAGATAAGACCCACGCTGGAAAGTGAAAAACTGCTCGAAGCGGGTGGAGATTTTCGCGAGGAAAACATGTACTACTTTGAGGGAGAAGACTACACCAAAGTCACGAGTACGAAGACGCAAGACGCTGAGCTTCTCCAGAAACTTTGCAAAGAAGCAGCTACCACCACGAAACGACAAACGAAAGCGGCTCGGAAAAGGTACGACGAAGACGACGAAATTGAGGATGAAGAAGACGAGGAGCAAGCTGCCGAGAACGAAGTGGAACGAGCTCGGAAAAGAGAAGAACGGCGTCAGAAAGCGCAAGAAAGGAAGATCGCGCAGTGGAAGGCCAACAAATACACCTCCGCAGCGATTGATGTCGGTAGCGGTGACAACGGAGCTGGAAATTTGTCGCCGCGGAGCTCGGACGGCTCCGACGCCACGCGGAACGTTGGTCGTCTGCTTTACAGATCCGGAGATGCCAGCCATCCACCCCCCAGCTCTCTACACTCGACTCCATACATCATCGTTCATTGCGTGGACACCAGTGGCGTGTGGAGTTCACGAGGGTTTTTCCGTAGTCTATCGTCACTCTCTCCTGCAATCCAGAAGCAGTATGAAGCTGCCGGGCGCAATGGTGACCTCAAGCTTGGCAGTGCTCACTTGATACGCCTTCCATCGCAAGATGCAACTGGCAACCACGCCCCTGTCGATGGGTACGTGTGCTTATTGGTCGTTCAAGGTTTCATGGGGAAGAAGAAGCAACGTGTGGGCAATCGACCCGGAGCCGTCCAGCTTGTTCGCAAGGGAAAGTCCTCAACTTTCCGTCTCAACGCTCTCGAGATTGCACTGCAGGCGTTAGCGCACCGTGCTCTCCAGCTGAGCGCTACCGTTCACTTGCCCCGTATCGGCTACGGCACTCCGAACTTCAATTGGTACGCGGTCGAGCGTCTACTAGCTCGAAACCTACGGGACGTCGGCGTCGAGGCAACCATCTACTATTACTCTGCCAGACAAAGAACATAGTTCAAACTCAACCAAGACTACATGTAGATTCTGCAAGGTGCTACATCGAAGTCAGTGGGGTGACTGCATTTAATTTTCATCACTACAAAACAATATGCAAACGCATTTTGGGAAATCGGTCGGGTTACCTCTACACTCACTACTTGTAGTGTGTTTCAAAGTCGGGAAAGCCGTCACGCTCGTCATCCTGCGGCTTCACTCCGATTGCACTCAAGTTGGCCACAAGTACCCGTTTTGATGTCTTCAGCGCCTCCGTTTCCTCTTTTGCCTCGGCAATATCTTGCTCAAGTTTTTCAATATCGGTCCTCAGCTGCGTCAGTTGTACTGGAGTGTACTGCTCGCCAGTGCCATTCGTGGTTGTAGCCGCAATTTGCTCCATTGCCTTCTCTTCCCACTCCAACAACAAGGACTGGGTCTTCAGACTTTGGTTCGCAAGCTGGTGCCGCATCTCACGAAGCAGGATCCGGTTTCCAAACTCGCACAGCGGGTTCTTACAGCGCTCAGTGTGCGCTTCGGTCTCGTGCCAGTTGCGGCACAGCCGATCTTGGCAGCGAATGCCCGTTCCGGGACCCGCTTTGCCACTGCACTGCCGCTCACGCACTTTCACGCAGTTCCTGGTGCACGTTTTACCAGGCGGTGGCTTGCACAGGACTGCGTCCACGAACTGAATCGATCTCCGTAAGCACGCTTTGAAGTGGCTAACTTGCTGTGGCGGTCGCATTCCTGCATCGCACAGGCCTGGCACAGAGGATCCGTGGTCATGCTGAAGTGACCCATCTTCGTCGATATCCTCGACTATCGCGTCTTCTTCACCTTCGTTTTGAACGGGCTCAGTGCTCGATTCTTCGACAGTTTGGATGTCAGTGCGTGCTGGTAGATTTCTGTCGTTTTGATTTTCAGAAGCTCGTGATGCAGAAGGCGAGTTGTCTGAGGCATCACGGCAGTGCACCATTTCCATGTCGTCAGCAGCTTTTCCACCATGGTGTATTGGAGATGCGCCGTCGCTAGTTTCCGGTTCTTCGCTCACCGAAGCTGACACAGCTTCCTGGTCCGTGGTATCTACATCTAGCATAGCCACATTTTCTCCGATCTCGTCGCCCGCTTCTTTAGCCTCCGCGTTAGCTTCTGAGCCATCTCCAGAGTCTGTAGCGTCGCATGCACCCCGCATTTCCCCGTTTTCTTTATCAAGAGGAAGGTCATAACTTGCTTTCTCGGCATCGGGATTTTGTTCTGTTTCTCGAGCGTGCTGCTCCAGCGAAGAGGATGTTGTTGTTTTGTGGTTCCGCTCAGGCATTGACGCACTTGCAGCGGCCTTCACGTACGCAGGCTCGTCATCTACCCCCACCACGTCGACCTCCTTGGTCATCACCGTCGTGTTTGTCCTTTTACGTCTGGGCGAGCCTTTCCTCATCTGAGCCCGAGTCTTGTAACGAAGTCGCATGCCTGCGGGGCTGCCTTCCTCGGTGTTTGTTCCGCTCGGACGCTTCGTGCTTTTCACCTTACTCCTTAAATTCCACCTTGTTCTTCTTCCACGTTCAGTTTCATCTCCACACTCAACAGCAGTGCCACCCTGGAGATTTTTGCCAGCTTTGACAACCGTTTCCTGCTCATTTTCCTCAGTACTTCCGAGCTCCTTCTCCATTCGGTGGATGCACTTGACTCGTCGAGAGGTGAGCTCCGCAGCTCTTTTCTCCCTCAACGATATCCCGCCAAGCCCTTTCGCCCTTTCCTCGTCGCCACTTTCCTCCGCTTTCTTCTCCTCTTCGCTTTCATCTGAGCAGCGTCTCCACTCCGTGATAAGCGATCGCTTCTGTCTTTTTGTAAGCAGCCGGATTGATTTCGAGCCGCCGCTCGTCGTCAATTTCTTCCGCTTCCTCAACTTTCTCGTCATCCCCGTTGTCGCTTCCTCATCCGACGACTCCTCCCCGTTTCGTGGGATTGCAGCGTTACCCGGAGAAATGGCAGGTTGCTCAAAGTCTCCCAGCATGGAAGTCTTAGTGTTGACCCCGACCGGCTTTCTGCGTCCTTTCCGTCCAACACGCTTATCCTCTCGGCAGATGTACAAGTCTTTCGTCACCACAGAGAGCAGTTCCGGCCCCGACGTGCCGCAGTGGCAAGCGAGGATGATCCGGTCCATCTGATCGAGGAATCCGGGCGTCGTGTTCATGTTGCGCTCGATGAAGTGCGCCAGGCGGCTGCAGCAGTCGCGGAACACTGCGAAGCTCTCGACACCCATCGCCTGCGAAGGCGCCGCCGCGCTCGTCAACTCGATCAGGTCGTCTTCGAAGCTCGCACACACGGCGTCCACAGCCTCGGTCACGCGGCGGCGCACCGTGCGGTTGAGCTCCAGCCGCAGGCGCTCCACCATGGGCGGTACGTCCTTGGGTTCGTCCACGTGGAGGTGCGGCATCCCGTACGTTGCCATCGCCTCTCAAGATTTTAACTGCCAGCCAGTTGACAGTGGCTGAACGTTGCCGCGTGCGGACGACCAGGATACGCCAGATTTTGAAAGGCGAAACGACGCGAAAGCGAGATGGCAACGAAGCGTTGGGAACTCGACAATCGCGACGATGGCGAGTCGTTGGGGCAAAACATCTATCGCTAACCAAGCTCCACTTCCATTGAGAGAAGCTGCGGAGGTGGCCGCTGCTTACAGGAAGCAGGGCATTTTATTATTTTTAATAAAATACGGCACAGTCGAAATGAATCACTATTTTTACAGAGGTGCAACTTTGGAAGTCACGTTTGAGCTGCTTCCTGCGCTGAGATCAAACCTGCTCAGGTCACCTGAGTCAGGTGTGCTCGGGTTGTCCAGCCAGAGTTGTTGTGCTTCATTTGGCCAGCGGTTGCCATCGTCAGCAAGGAAGCCCTCATAAACAACAGCATCCGCACAATGTTTGTAGATTGCGCCCATTTTGTTACGCAAGCAATTTGCAGTCGATTGCGTTGTGCCTGCTTGAGGCACACCACCGTATTCGCCAACGGAGGAAGTGTTGCGGGTTTGCATCTTCCTTCTCCTCACTTTGCGTTTTGCATCCTAGCCTACAAGCAACCACTTCTCCCCAAGAAACCCGTCCGTTAAACAATGGCGACTCCAGCAACCTACCGCGCGTATCAGTACGAGAACTACGGCGCAATTGAGACCGAGCTCAAGCTCCGCTCCGGCCTGCCTCATCCTCCGCTCGCTGCCCAACAAGTCCGCATCAAGGTGCGCAGCGCCGCCTTGAACCCCGTCGACTATAAACTGGTGGAGTTGGCGTTCCTGGGTCAGATGATGTTCGGCAAAGCTCCGTCCAAGGAAGAGCCGTTTGGTATCGGCTTCGATGCTGCCGGTGAGGTGGTCGAAGTCGGCAGCGACGTCAAGCGGGTGAAACTTGGCGACACGGTCTACGCCGCCACGCCTGGTACGCTCAGCGAGTATCTTGTCGTCAGCGAAGAGTTCGTGGCGCTAAAACCCAAGAATCTCAACTTCGACGAGGCGGCTGCGGTGCCTTCAGTGGCGCTCACGGCGTACTCCGGGATGACCAGCTTCTCGAAACTTCAAAAGGGTGAGACCGTCCTCATTCTGGGCGGCAGCACCGCCGTCGGCATGTTCGCCATCCAATTCGCGAAAGATATCGGAGCCCGAGTTGTTGCCACCACGAGCACGCGGAACGTTGAGCTTGTCAAGACTCTCGGAGCCGACCAAGTCGTGGACTACACGAAGGAGAAATGGGCGAGCGTTCTGGCGCGTCACTCCGTGGACGTCGTGTACGACTGCGGGGTGGAGCCCACGGCGTGGAACGATGGCGCGCAGCTTGTGCTTAAGCAGAACACGGGCCGGTTCCTTACGCTTGCACCGGTGATGGAGCCAGCGAAGGAGCCCGAGTTCGGCGCGCAGCTCATTGGCTTCGTCAAGTCTGAGGACCTGTCGGCGAAGACGCTCGGAGTCATCACCGAGTACATTGAGAGTGGCAGGGCCAAGCCCGTGATCGACTCGGTCTACCCGTTCGAGAAGGTTCTTGACGCCTACACCAAGCTGAAAACAGGCCACGCACAGGGCAAGATCGTGATCCAGGTGCAGCAGTAGACGCCAACAGATAGAGAACGGTGTAGTGCTTTCCTACATCATTCGTCTTTCAAAATCACAAAACAAACAAGTTTGTGTACTTTTCACAAGTCACGACCCCTAAAAAAACAAAACAAAGTGTGTTTTTCACTATTCTATTCCAAAAGCACAGCGGGCTTTTCCCCCTCATTCCGAAGAAAACCCAGTCATGGCGTCTTCGCAGCCACCCAGCAGCGGCCCGGGGCTCTTCGCGCTGGCGGAGGAGCCTTCTCTGCCTGCTGCACCGCCCGCCAAGAAACAACGCGGCTCTGGTCGCCGGCGAGACCCCGTGTGGGAGCTCACCACCGTGTTCGCGGACAAACGCGTGGTGTGCAACCGGTGCGGGGCGCTCATCCACCGCTACGGCGTGGCCAAGGTGGAGCGTGTGCGCGGCCATTTCGAGCGCAAGTGTCCCGGACAGCGCGTAGCCAATGCGGCGGCTGGAGATGCATTGGCATCTGCAGCTTCCGAGCCGATCCAGACGGATTCGGTTCAGGTGCTGCTGGTGGGGGGCTCGTCGACCTCGTCCTCGTCCTTCACCTCGACCCCGAGACAGCGACCGCCCAGCTACGGCAGCAAGAGCGGCGCCTTCAAGCGCAAGCTGGCCCGCTGGCTGTACGCGACGGGACAGCCGCTGGAGCTTGAGCAGAGTGGGCTGCTGCTGGACGCACTGCGTGTATTTCGAGGCGACGCGGCGCTGCCCTCGCTGCACGAGCTGCAGTACGAGCTGCTGGATCTTGAGGCTGCGGCCTCCAGGAGCAGAGTGGGCAAGGCGCTGAGCGGCAAGAAGTGTTGTCTGACGGTGGAGACGTGGACGGACGCCTGCGGCCAAGGCGTCACGACGTTCGGGGCCCTGAGCGACGGGGTGGCCTACTTCCTGGAGTCCAAGACGACCGCCAATCAACTGGAGAGCGGCGGTGAGCTGACAGCTGACGAGATGGAGGCTGTGATGAACGGGGAGAAGAAGACCGAGTTCTGCGGCGTTGTGACGCCCACGACGGCGACGCTGTCGCAGCTCACGCGGGAGCGGATCCAGAAGAAGCACCCAAGGTGCGCCTTCTTCCACGGCTGTGTCTGCAGCGCACTGAGGCTGCTGCTCAAGGACGTCAGTAGCGTGTTGCCGTGGCTCGAAAAGGTGCAAGCCGCCATGGCAGAGCTGGTGGACGTGTTCCACGGGAACAACAAGCTGCAGGGGCTGGTGTCGACCCCGGAAAGTACATCGGAGACAGAGTTCCCGGACGCCAGCTCCGTGTGCGCCTCGCTGGATTCTGTACTGAAGCACGAGAAGGAACTATGCGCCATCGTAGCGCGCCGAGCTTTCGTGGACGCTAGCACGCCGGTCGAGCAGGACCAACGCAAACGCGTGCAGGATTTCGTGCTGGGCGAGTCCTTCGTGCAGGACTTGAACAAAGCGCTGGCTATTCTGCTTCCTCTGCAGGACCACTTGCGGCACTTCCAGGAGGACCGCTCGCCGCTCTCGCAGGTGTACCCGTACTTCATGGATCTCCTGACTGTGTACGCGTCGATGGAGTGGGTGAGCAAGAAGGAGAAGGCTCTCATCGTTTCGTGCATCGTGGAGCGGCTCAACGCCATCTACAGCGACTCGCACGGCGTGGCGTACATGCTGGATCCACTGTACTTGGGCGAATCGTTGGATGAGAGGAAGAAGCTGGAGGTGGAGAACTTCCTCGTCCGCTTCTGCGTGCGCGAGGGCCACACCGTGGACATCTTGAACCAGCTGGACAAGTACAAGGCCATGGTGATCGAGCTGAAAGAGACCAACCAGGCGTATTGGCACTTGCTGCAGTCTGGCGCCGTGACGCCGCATGACTTTTGGGTGGAGCGTCGGGCGCAGTTCCCACACCTGCATCAACTGGCTGTGGCCGTCTTCGCCTTGCCAGCGTCGAGCATTTCTCCGTCGCCATCATTTGGCCAGCAGTGCTTTACCATCAACTCGCGCTTCAACCGGAAGTTGACGGCTGACCAACTCCAAAAGCTTACCCATGTGTATTGCAACGCGAAGCTGGGTGAAAATGAAGTGTCCACGTCGGTCTCGGAGAATCTGTAGTCGGTATAGTAACGTTAGTTTGCTTCGTTGGCCAAAGTCAAAGGGGATCAAGCATGGACATCTGCATCAACAATGTTAGTTGTCGGTATCTGGGTTGAAGGTGTGTTTCACATGCCCCCGGTATGCGGGGCTTTCGTGTTGCTGGGATTTTTCATCTCAAGCAAAGTGAAAACCACTTACAATACAACAATACTTTATTCACTTTGCAAGCAACTCAACGTTGAACCTCCGATCTGTTTTCTTTCTCAGGCTCTCCTTCCGTAATGATTGGTGAAACTTGGTAAGCCGTTCGTCTCGTCTTCTACCGGGCGAAGTCCGATGGCGTTGAGATCAGACAAGAACGTGTGCTTCCTCTCCGTGTGGAGGCCAACTGCGTCTTCAAGCTTCTTGCATTTGCCCTCGAGTCTCTTGACTTTCCCTTCAAGTTTGTATGCGGCATCACTGTCAACGCCATGCAGCCGTTCCTTCGCTACCAGTAGTTGGTCGTGCGCTGCCTTCAGCTTGAGTTCATTTTGCTGAATGCTGTACATTGTCTGCCGCAAGCCGATACGGTTCTTAAACTCACACTGAGAGTTCGCACAGCGCACCGTGTGTGTGTCGATGCCGCGCCAGACACAACACATTCCGTCGTGGCACGGCATCGCGTTCCCGCCTTGGACGCGATGCGTCTCACACATCTGGGTCCTGACCCGCACACACCCTTGCGTGCAAACCTCCCCACGCGGAGGACAGCAATTCTCCGCATCAACCAGTTTAATCGCCATCTTCACACGCTGAAGGAAGGCAGGCGAACGATCCAATGGGTCGTCGCCAGCGCACGGCCAAACAACTTCGCCACTTTCGCCATTTGCTGAACTTGCAGCAGCCATGCTGTCAACGGTTTCTCCATCTCCACCCACCTCCTCCTCCTCCTCCGGCTCGGTTTCGGTCTCCGATTCTTTGGTTCCTTCCGACGCACTCTCTTCATCCTTCTCTTCGCAGTCGAGTCCCCCGTCACCATAAAGGTTACGGGCCACGGCATGCCGTGCCCGCTTTACTTCGTGGCGTGACACCACCCCACCTCTCCGTGGTTGCCGCTTGCCGATTATGGGGGTCGAAATCGTCAAGTCAACGTGGGGAGAGCACGTCGGCCTTGACCCACCGGCAAGAGCGCGCGCAATCGCCAGCGGCGTGACGGTGACAGTTCCGTCGTTCACCGTGTCCTCCTTGATGGCCGGTCCTTGCGGCAACGGGGTGGACGGCACCACCGCAGGCCCAGCACCAGTATCGCTGTTGTTTGTGTTCCATGAACCAGCACTTGATCCAGTAGTGCAGCGAATCCACAAGTCTCTTAAGCCTGGCGAAGGGAGCTCGGCGCCAGTGAAACTTGCTAAAATGACCTGCTGCATCTGCAGCCCGAAACTTGGGGACGTTTCCATGCGGGCCGACATGTAGGCAACTAGCCGCATGCAGCAGGCCTGATACATCTCCAGATCGGGGCCATCACCCGCTTGACGCTGCTCCCGCTCGAACTCGTCAAGCAACTGCGCGGTTTCTGCCAGAGTCGCACGAAGTCGAGTCCTCACAGAAGACGCCGGGGTTAGCGCTGTATCCGCAGTGCCGACGCGGGGTCCTCCGCTGTCGCCGCTGGCACACGTTGTCGTCATGTCTGCGTCGCGCGTGGGTCTCTCTACCCTGCAGATTCGTATTTTCTGTGGTTCCGGTTGTTTTCATTGCACAACGCCATACAAAAACGCAGATACTTGATCCGGGGGCTTAGGAATTTGTATACCGGCTTCGAAGAAACATTTTCATATCCACAACGATGTTCGATGAAGGAATTGAGAGAGATTGAGGCCTCATCCAAGCTGACCAGAGAGGTGGGGTTAATGTGGAAGGCTGTTCGTTCTCATTCATGCCCAAACATAATAAATAGTCAAGTCCTCTTATCCGCTGTGGGAGCTACGGTAGCGTGGTGTGGCAATGCTGTTGGGTAACTTGACTCGTTGGAGCTCTTCTCGCCTATTTGCGCTTCTTCTTGTTTGCGTAGTGCGCCACGAATTCTGGGAACTTGTCGAGCTCGTCGTGTTTCGACTCGATGCCGATCTCGCTCAACGTGGCCCAGTACGTTTCGAGCGTTTCGTTGATTTGAGCCATCCCGGCTTCTTTTTCGACAAGAGCTTGCTCCAGCTTCTCGATCTCGCTTTCGAGCGCTGCAATTGAGTCGGCGAAGGTGCCCGGCTCGCTGAGCTCGGTGACGTTCAAGTCGTCCAGGGCTGTGTTCTTCCGTCGTAGTTTCTGGCTTGCGTTCATCACCTCCAGCTGCTTGCTGTGGAGCTTGTGCATCGTTTCGCGCACGAGAATGCGCAGCTTGAACTCGCACTTTGGGTTCTGGCAGCGATCGGTGTGGGCTTCGACGTCGTGCCAGACACGACACGTCTGGTCCTGGCATGGCGCCGTGCTCTTGCACATGCACCCTCGGATCCTGGCACAAGTCCGCGTGCACACTTTACCTGGTGGCGGGTGACACAACAACGCGTCGACGAGCTGAATCGACTTGCGCAGGCGTTCCTTGAAGAACTCGGTCTGCTCCGGCGTCCGTCTCTCCTGGTAACACAACTCGCCGATCGCTTCTTCGAACGTGAGCAAGCCTTGTGCATCCTCCACTGGCGCCGCATTAACTGTCTGCGCGACCTTCTTCTGTGTCGCGGGGCGTTTCTTGGGTCTCTGTCGATCCTCCTGGTCCTCGTCCTCGTCCGTCTCCACTTCCGCCCCCGCGTCCGCGCTCTCTTCAGCAGAACTGGTCTTAGGTCGTCGTCGAGTCACCAACTTTTTCTTGGGCTCCAGAACNTTGTCGTCATGCCTGCGCCGCGCGTTGTTCCCTCTTCCCTGTCTTTTCTGTGGTTCAGGTTGTTTTCATTGCACAACGCCACACAAAGACGCAGAGACTTGATCCGGCTTAGGAATTTGTATACCGGCTTCGAAGAAACATTTTCATATCCACAACGATGTTCGATGAAGGAATTGAGAGAGATTGAGGCCTCATCCAAGCTGACCAGAGAGGTGGGGTTAATGTGGAAGGCTGTTCGTTCTCATTCATGCCCAAACATAATAAATAGTCAAGTCCTCTTATCCGCTGTGGGAGCTACGGTAGCGTGGTGTGGCAATGCTGTTGGGTAACTTGACTCGTTGGAGCTCTTCTCGCCTATTTGCGCTTCTTCTTGTTTGCGTAGTGCGCCACGAATTCTGGGAACTTGTCGAGCTCGTCGTGTTTCGACTCGATGCCGATCTCGCTCAACGTGGCCCAGTACGTTTCGAGCGTTTCGTTGATTTGAGCCATCCCGGCTTCTTTTTCGACAAGAGCTTGCTCCAGCTTCTCGATCTCGCTTTCGAGCGCTGCAATTGAGTCGGCGAAGGTGCCCGGCTCGCTGAGCTCGGTGACGTTCAAGTCGTCCAGGGCTGTGTTCTTCCGTCGTAGTTTCTGGCTTGCGTTCATCACCTCCAGCTGCTTGCTGTGGAGCTTGTGCATCGTTTCGCGCACGAGAATGCGCAGCTTGAACTCGCACTTTGGGTTCTGGCAGCGATCGGTGTGGGCTTCGACGTCGTGCCAGACACGACACGTCTGGTCCTGGCATGGCGCCGTGCTCTTGCACATGCACCCTCGGATCCTGGCACAAGTCCGCGTGCACACTTTACCTGGTGGCGGGTGACACAACAACGCGTCGACGAGCTGAATCGACTTGCGCAGGCGTTCCTTGAAGAACTCGGTCTGCTCCGGCGTCCGTCTCTCCTGGTAACACAACTCGCCGATCGCTTCTTCGAACGTGAGCAAGCCTTGTGCATCCTCCACTGGCGCCGCATTAACTGTCTGCGCGACCTTCTTCTGTGTCGCGGGGCGTTTCTTGGGTCTCTGTCGATCCTCCTGGTCCTCGTCCTCGTCCGTCTCCACTTCCGCCCCCGCGTCCGCGCTCTCTTCAGCAGAACTGGTCTTAGGTCGTCGTCGAGTCACCAACTTTTTCTTGGGCTCCAGAACCGCCAGCGCTTGCAGAGGTTTCTTGGTCGAAAGCTTCTTCTTGCTGGTTCTGCTTCGAGGCCGTTTCTCAAGCAGCGAGCCCACCACCTCCCGACCCCCCAGCTGCGCAACGTCTGCAGGCGGAGCGCCCACTTCGACTCTCTCCTCCTTAATAAAAGGCTCGTCGCCAGTCTTTGCCGCAGACGTTGCAGTAGTAGCCTTACTGGTCCTAGCAACCCGCTTCACGGGCTTGACGTGTCCTCCTGGTCCTCTATCCTCTCTGGTCTTCTTAGGCATCTTCTGCTGCTCCTTCTCAACCCGGAACCACACTTCCTCCGTAGCCACAGTACTGAGCACGCGCTTGGAGGCGCCGCTGAAGCAGGCCAATATAATGCGCTCCATCTGCTCCACGAAGCCCGGGGACGTGGCCATATTAGCGGCGATGTAGCCCACCAGCGCCCTGCAGCTGCCGTAGGAACCGTCCAGGGTGTGCTCCGCCTGCGCCGGCGGCATCTGCGCCTGCTCCTTAACCCACTCGCCACATACAGCGTCCACGGCCTGCGTCACGCGCTTGCGCAGCTGCTTCTTGAGCTTCTCCACGTCCTTGGGGCTCTTCACCAGCGCCATGCCCACCAACTCCTGAAGCCAAAGTGAAAACCAAAAATACAACTTAGTGTACTCGTACACCAACTAGCACAAACCCCGGCAGTTCTCAGAATCCGGCAAAGCTCGAGCTGCGCTGACGTCATGCGGCGTGCCACGGTCGGCCCGGGCGCGAAAGGTTCGTCTGTGTGGCTGCATTCCCCTTCTCTCCAGGCGTCTAACCATGTGCTCTGTGTGTCCAGACGGCCCCTTGTTCCCGAGCGCAAAAGCGGCTTCGAGAGCGCGCAACGGCGGCCTTTTCTCGTCTTCCTCTTCTTCTGAGGGGGAAGCGGACGCCTCCGACGCCGAAAATGATGGTACCCAGCGAGTAGGAGCAGTTCCACCGCTTCTGGGGGCGACGTCGCGCAGTCGCTCGGCCAAGACGCACTCGAACTCGCTCTCGGCAGGCGACGGGAGACGCCGCACCATGTTCTCGACGTCCACGACGTCTCTGGGGGGTTCTGCCGGGGTGGGGGACAATGGAGGACACTTGGGGGAAAGGAAGGGGCTATTCGAGAACGACGATGATGGTGGAGACTCGCTCGAGACGTTCCACGAGCGCGTCAAGCTGCGTCATAGCCGCAAACAGTCAGAGCTCAAGGCGCTCAAGGCGCAGCTTGAGACCTCGCAGCTACGCAGTGAAGAACTGGAGACCAAGCTAGTTGAGGTGAAGAAGGAGAAGGACGAGTACGCCATCCGTACCAAGGAATGCCAGCGCATCATTGAGAAGCGCAACAAGCAGCTCATGAAGGCGAGCGAGCGCATGGCGAGGCACTCGGAGCAGTTCGAGCTGCAGACGGCGGAGTTACAGACGAGGCTGGCAGCCATGACGACACAATGCGATCAGCTGCGAGCGGATGCTGCGACCACTGAGGAGATCAACCGACGAGAGCGGGAGCTGAAGCAGCAGGAGCTGCAACGGGAGATCGAGGCGCAGAACAAGAAGCATGAACAAATCCTTCAAGCAGCGGAAGATCGCATCCGCCAACAGCAGACGGAGAACGCGGCGCTCGCGAGAAAGTTGCGCGATGTTGAGCAGCAGCTGACGACTGCGGCGCACCAAAAGCCAACCGAGGTGCAAGTGATGGCGAGTGCTGAGTATCAGGGTTTATTGAAGCGATGTGAGGATGCCGAGGCGATCAGTCGAGGCTTGAACTTCCAGTTGGAGAAAGAGCAGCAGGAGAAAAAGTACCTTCGCAAGCAGCTAACGGCGCTGCAAGAGACGGTGGGTGTGAAGACCGCAGCAGCCACAGCGGCATCAGTTGGATTTTTCCCCGACTCGCTGTTGTCGGAATCCAAGGAGGAGGCTGCTAACCCCAGGGACAGTGTCGCCACGGTAACCGCTGAAGCAGAGCTGGCGAGCTTTGACTTCACCGCTGGTAAAGGGTCCGTTCCTTCAAGCCCAGTGGCGGCTGCAGCAGCAGCTCCTGCCCCGGCTGGACTGGGTTCTCCGGCCAGTGGCACGTCGAGTCCAAGTCGTAGCCGTAGCCGATCTCGTGGCTTCTCTGCGTCAAGTTTCACCGATGATACCCCGAAGCCCTCGTTAAGGGAGGGAAAGCGCCGGGCTGCTTCTGCACAGACAATTACAACCCCCTTTGAGCCGCCGGGAAAGCCTGCAGAGGACAAGGATGCCGCGGTTAATGGCAAGTCTATTGGGCCATCCGTCACTTTCTTTGAGAAGTTATCGTCAAGATTTAAGCGCGGGTCTTCTCCACGGAACGGTTTGAGCATCTCGAAGCCCGAAGATGATGGTGCGGACGGAGCAACCACAGGCGAAACAGGATTTGCGTCGCCACTTCCTCCTCGCGGGTTTGCACATAGCAAAGTGTTGAAAGAGCGTCCTCGAATGTACGTGGCGAAGTCTCCGTCGCATCACGAAGACGAGTCCAGCGACAGCATTTTTGGCAGTGAGTCATCGTCGAGTGACTCGTCCGACGACGACATGCCTCCACCACCACCTCCTCCACCGATCACAGTGCACGAAGCTCCTCCATTGTTTCCCCCTCCGGTCCCCGTAGATGTCCCGCCGCACCTGGTTCCTTCCGATGCAAGTGGCGATGCAGACTCGAGTAGCTCAAGTGAATCTGATGATGATGACGAGGATAGACAGAAGTGGAGTGAAGCGTCCGACAAACCGACGCGGTTGCCAACTCGGTTCGCTACTCCGCTGGAGATGCCGGGGCAGAACTTGAATCCTGGAGTATCGCAGCCTCTCAGCCGAATTTCGTCGTCGTCTTCATCCTCCTCCTCTTCTGATGACGATTCCGACGGAGCTGTTGCTGGGAACTCCCAGCTGCCTAATGTGGACACTACGAAAGTCGAAAGCCCATCCGAGTCGTCGTCGTCGTCATCGGAATCGTCTTCTTCGGACAACGAGGAGAGGGCGATCGGTGAGATCAAAACGAAGGTTCACCGAAAGGTTCGAGAAGCCAGTCTCTCTGGCCAGGATCACCATGTTAAACGGTCGTTGCGTTCCCCTACTTCGTCCAAGATTCAAGAAAAGAAGCGCAGTTTGAGTGGAGGTGACAACTCGCATAGCACAAGCAAAAGCCGCATGAACGAGTACATGGAAGCTCGAGCGAAAAAGCGCAACGAGAAATTGAAACGCAAGCAGGAAAAGGAGCACGAAGAGACCAAGAAAAAGGAGGAGTACGAAAAGGAGTGGGAGAAAATGGCACAGGAGGAACGTGAACGAAAGCGCAAGCAGCAACAAGCGAGGCGAAATGGAAGGCGCCGACCGGCAAGCATGAAGGCTGTCCGTGTTTCGCAGATGCGGCAGCAGATGAACAGCAAGCAGCAGCAAAAAGACCAAAAGGAGCCCCTTGTGTCGCCCGCTCCGCATCCGAATGACCCGCCACGATCTCCTGGGGACGACGGGGTGGATGCGGATGGCCAGCCTCGCCGCCACCCGCGGCGGAAAAGCGAGGCCAAGACTTCGGATAGTGAAGCCGAAGAAGAACGCCCGACTGTTTTTCGTACGCCGTCGACTGAGACGCCACCGCTGCCCCCTGAGCCGACGGTGGCTGACAGCGAGCTGTACATTCGGCAGCAAGCTCGGTTGCGCGAGCGCCATGAGATGCAGATGAAGAAGAAGCTCGAGGCTGATGAAGCGGATGCTGTCCGAGGGGACATCCATCGGCGCGTGGAGATGTGGGCGTTTGGCAAGGAGCTTTTACACATGATCCTTACCTTGGATCAAATTTCCTCGAACGAGGCGCTGAAGAAGTGCCAGCTGATGGTGGTGCAGTCCCCAGACGACGATACTGTTCGCAAGGCCTATCGGTGCGTAACCTATGCCTGGATTGTCGTGCTGTGTGCTCTCGTCGCTGACTTTCTTTTGCTTGCAGCAACATCATTCGGGTTGTGCACCCCGACAAACTGCGTGGCGCTACGATTCCGGAACAACTTGAGGCGAAGGAGTTGTTTACTGTGCTGAACCAAGCCTTTGAGAAGTTCAAGGATCAAGCTAACTAAGTTTTGCTATCGTGAATGTGCCGACGCACCAAAACAAATTCAAAAATGCAGAGCGAGACGATAGCAGTCTCGAAAAGTGCCAGGCTGGAGATTTGCTGCATTTACGCGATGGAACTTTGCAGTTCCGCGTTCGCTTTTGTAATGCTAATGAGGCGGTCAAGCTCTTGCACCAGGTAGCTTTGCGTGTCGTAGGCGCCACTGGCAAGCAACAACTTCCGCTCACGCAGCAGTCGACCAAGCTCCGTGTTGGGAAAGCTTCCGTTGGAGTATTCCGAGGCTCCTAGGCCGTTCTCACCGCCGTCTTCGTTTGTAGGAGCAGGTGCATCTTGGAGATCATCGGGACGCTGAGAGATTGCGAACGCGTCGGGATTAAACAGCGAAGCGGGGTTGACACGACTGGTTGCTTCAAGTGAGGATACCCCCCACTCGCTTTCATCGTCAGAAGCACGATCAGAGAAGGATCTCGAGCGTTGGTGACTTGCCGAGCGAGCGTCACGTGGCAAAGATGCTTGGCGGCTCTGCGTGTGCCAGTGGTGTCGATGCTGTGGCGAAGCTGGCTCGTGGGAACGCTGGTATCTATGCGAACTCCTTTTACCGCTGTTACCCCGGAGCTTGAATCCCTTCAAGTCGTCCAGTTGTTTCTTGATTGCTCGAAGCTCGTCTCGATCTCCATCCAGCACGTACTTCTCCTCTCGAGCGATATACTTGACGCGAAGTTTCTCCAGCTCATCTACAACCCGCGCCTCGTGCTTCTTCTTCTCTTGCGCAAGCAAGTTGGACATTTGCTCAAGCTGCATCTTCATCTTGTCCACTTTCGCTTCAGCGTTCTCGCATTCGCGCTCTTTCGTCAGTTTTTGCTTCTCCAACTCGGAGATGTTGCCTTTCAATGCTGCGATCTCTTCTCTCATTTTCGACTCGGGAAGCTTTCGTTGCTGCTGACGGTACTCCGTGAAATCAGATTCAACTTGCTTGGATCGCCTCTCGGCGTCGTTCAGCTGGGATTCGAGCAACGCTATCCGCCGCTCATACGCTTCTGTTTGCTTCTTCGCTAACGACAACGAATGCTTTTGCTCGGTCTTAAGACGCCGTTGCAGCGTCTCGTTCTCGTCGCGTTTCGCCTCCTGCTCGCGCTGGAGAGATGCTTCAGCAATTGAAAGTCGGCGCTCCCGAGTCTCCAAGCCGGCTAAGGATTCCCGAAGCTTTTGCTCTAGCTGCTGATANCATAATTGGGATGTTGATTGAGCAGCTTCGATGTGAATGCGAATACGCCCCCGGGCCAGCTTGGGTGTCAGGTAGTGCTGATTCGGTGTGTACCTCAAGCCAGTGAGCCTCTGTTTCTGATTGTGTCATGAATATCTCCCGGCATGTGTCTTCAGAACAGCAAAAGCGTTCTTCCGAGAAAAATAAATAGTTCAAGCTGAACGTGGCCCTTCCCACCCTACGGAGAAGAAAGCAACAACAGGGTCAGCGATCGGCGTTCAACCAGGTAAATACAGGGCTCGCTTACCTCTCTCCTTCGCTGGAGATCAACTCTATCTCAACAGCCTCCTGCATTTCTTGCTTCAGCTGCAGTGGGTCCTTCCGTAGGTCGAGCATGCAGTAGAAATCCAACGTGTCTGTATCCCCTTTATGCCGCACTGTAAACCAGTCACTACTGACTGAAAATTCATGTTAAACGAGATACATTGCAAGCAAATCAACGAGCGCAGCAGTTTGTACGTACTTGAAGCCGAACGGAGAAATGGGTTTTCAAATCGTAGGCAATATCCTCCAGAAACATCGATATCCCGCACTGATTTAAGCTTTAGACAGATGCGGTAGTGGTGCCGATCACCAGCTGCATCGCTTAACAATTCACGGCCAAGCTGCTGGTGAGCGGTTGGTCCACGTGTACAGCTCAGTATGCACTCTCCAATTGTTTGACTGGATTCACTCAGTAGTGGTAGCGTAATTGACTTTAGAAATCGTTCGTTACCCTGAACGACGTGTGTAGTCTCCGACGAGCCTGCGACCAAGCGGTTTGATTCCGTTGAGACACAGCGAATACCAATAGGTATGTTGTTGGCCCTTTGGCTGGAAAGATGTTCCAAAACAACCCCAAGTGCTGGGATGGTTGCAATAGCATGGTGCTTCGTAAATGCACAAAACACCAACACGCCAGATACTTGCCTTTCACCGATTGTCACTTGGATCGAGACGCTTTCTTTGCCAGCAAATGGGGATAATGCATGTCGTTTCAAGCGCACAGTGTCCAGCTTAAACAACATCTGCTCATCCAGGGGCTCATCACTCTCGCCAACAAGACCGTCAGCCTGATCTTCGTGCTCGGTGGGTGCCGGGTCTCTTGCTTCGGACCCAACAACTTCCTTCAGTTTATCAGCTTGCTTGGCTCGATTAATTGAGTCTGTTCTTATTGACTCCACAAGCTCCACCGCGACAGATGCAGCAACGACTGCATCATCAAAGTCTGGAAACGAAAACTTTCCTTCAATCTCCGCTGCGTCGGTGGATTTAAGCTTACTCAACCCAGAGAACAGCTCTTTCGATAGCAAGGGCCGCAAAGGTATCGCAACTCCTGCAAGAACTCGGTTCTCGGTACACAAAAACACCGTCAGGCTACTCAACGCCTCTATGCAGAGAGCCAGGTCTTCGACACTGCTCTTCACGCGAAAGCTATCGCGAACAGCAGGAAATTCGGCAGCGTTGAGGTCGTAGAACACATCAGTCTGGACCACAACGTCGAATAGGGAGTAGCTGAGCCAAAACCCAATCTTCTCCAGGTCTTCTTGACCTTCTCCCATCGCATTTTCCACTAGTTTCGTAAAATTGAGAGCTGTCTGAATGAACACCGACAGCACGAAGATCTCCTCTCCACCGCTATCCCCAATCTGAAGATATTCTCCACTCTCCTCTGAAACCACTGTCGGCATTGATATTCCCTTGCCGGATGCCGCTGTTGCAGCCTCTGCTCGCACATTTCTCGCTGATCCGTCCTCATTTCCTGCCACTGCTTTCTTCGTAGGCATCATGGGTGAAATCTCTACAGGTAAAAAGGTGCTTGAGATCAGAATCTCGCCGCCGTAAGGCGAGTTTTGCAGCTTGAGCCACCTCTCCGGCAAGTCGGGGGTCCTTCAACACGAGCACAACAAAGTCAACGTCTGCAGCACTGAAGATAACAATATAAACAACCAACCTCAGGTCAAGGAAGAACCATCCGAAGCTTAGAATTGCGCCATCTTTCTCTTGCTGAGAAAGGCTCTGCATCTGCGTTCGCGAGCGCTGATCCACGCCCACCTCTCTGATACCGTAGACGAAGGCCTTGATCCGAGGCGCATACGCCTTCAGTCGACGAAACTTCTCCATGGGGAACGTCCACTGCAGCCTACCGTCCCCTCGCACCCACTTGGCCTCTTCAATGAGGCCGCTACGTCGTGACCCTGCTGCTGCCTGCAGATCCTGTTTCCACCTCGACCCTCTCGACTGTGCCGCCTGCTTGTCGATCGTAGCAAACACGCGCAGCTCCCGTATCGCTGTCGACTCGGCCACTGGAATGCGCAGCATCCGAACCTTCAGCGCCGAGACGATGTACGTCCACGGCGTGTGGTCCATCAAATGGCGGCCATTGATCGAGTCGGCTTCACGCGGAGCTCGACTCCGCTTGGGTGTGGATCTGGCCTTGGGCATTGGTGTGACGGCTCCAGCGTCGCTTTCGTCGTCCTCTGCGTCTGCACCGAATTCAAACGTCATTTGCTGCTGCTCAGCCGCAGGGGAAGCATCGGGCGAGTGCTCCGAGTGAGATGGGGGCGGTTCCGCGCGTGTGGGGGACTCGGGCTCATAGTCGTCGCTAGCGTAGGCGTCGTCGTTGTCCGGATCCTCCGACATGGTCAATAGTCGAGGGGGTGCGTCGCTTCGGTGACCAAGCCTTGATACTTTATTCAAGTAATCGCGGTCGATGTGTATTACGATGGCGTCCAGATTACGCTTTCCTGCACGCACAGCTCTCCACCACAGCACTCATCAACAGCTCGGTTGACGGAGTTGTTCTACGTCTGCGGTGGATGAAGCCGGCGCTGGGGCCATTGGCAGAGCCTCACTTTGCAATTTGTATCAGCGACATCAAGTTCCTCCCCACTAGCTCAACAACGGACCCCATGGCGTTCCCACAGACCTACCGCGCGTACCAGTACGAGAACTACGGCTCACTCGAGAAGCAGCTCATGATCCATACCGACGTCTCGCAGAAAGAGTTGGGCGCTCAGCAGGTCCGCATCAAGGTGCGCAGTGCTTCGGTGAACCCCATCGACTACATGCTCGTGGAGGTCGTGGGCCAGACGTTCTTGGGCAAAGCCCCCACAGCGGACACGCCCTTCGACATTGGCTTTGACGCCGCTGGCGAGGTGGTGGAGGTCGGAAACGACGTCAAGCGGCTGAAGCTCGGCGATGAAGTCTACACGATGACGCCTTTCAGTGCGTTCGGTACTCTTGGCGAGTACGCAGTCGTGGACGAACAGTTCGTGGCGACCAAGCCCAGCAACCTGAACTTCGACGAGGCCGCATCTGTCCCACTTGTGGCGCTCACGGCGTACCAAGGCATGTTCGACCACGCCAAGGTGCAGAAGGGCGAGACTGTGGTCATCCTTGGCGGCAGCAGCTCTGTTGGCATGTACGCTGTCCAGTTTGCCCACGCAATTGGCGCCCGTGTCATCACTACGGCTAGTGCGGAGAAGGCCACCTTCGTCAGATCCCTTGGCGCCGACCAGGTCATCGACTACCGGACTGAGAAGTGGCTGGACGTTGTGAAGCCCCACTCGGTGGACGCATTCTACAACTGCGGCATGGAGAACGCTGCGTGGAACGAGGGCGCTCAAGTTGTGCTCAAGAAGAACACGGGCCGCTTCGTGACCATCCTACCAATGGTTCAGCCTGTGAAGGAGTCCGAGTTTGGCGCGCAGCTGATCGGCGAAGTACACGTGCATCCGTCTGCTGAAAAGCTGGAATCGATCACCAAGTTCATCGAGGCAAAGCAAGTCAAGCCCGTGCTCGACACGGTCTACCCGTTCGAGAAGGCCATGGACGCCTACACGAAGCTCAAAACCCGCCACGCGCTGGGCAAGTTGGTCGTGAATGTTCAGCAGTAGGTCTCAAACGAAGGAGCTCTCTGTTTACACGACAATACAAAACAATGTGTAGTTGCTGCACAGCAACGTTTCTTGCATCCTTGTTTGCCGTGTACTACCTCCGTAGTATTTCAGAACCTGCCAAAGGCTCCGTTGCCTTCCACTCCTCAAAACACCGACGAGTATTCGGGCTATCAATCTCTTCTTGGCTCAGGCAGAAAGTGTCGGGTTGAATAAGCCTCTCCCGATAGCGATTTTTCGCCACACACTCCGTGCATGTGGACGTGACCACTACCCTTCGGTGCGCCAATGCTGCAGCATCGGCTACTTGTTGTTATCCATTGTGAACATTTTGTAAAAACAAAAACAATCATAGCTGACAGGGTCATCGTCAACAAGTTGATTGTGTTGCTGTCCTCCATCAGCACAACGGATGACGCGGTGGGATTGCGTAGGCTTCGCCTTGCTCACCGCAGCTCGACATCACTTTCCATTTCGCACTCAAGAATCTGAGCCATGGCGATTCCAGAAACTTACAGCGCGTACCAGTATGAGAAATATGGACTTCTCGAGAACGAGCTCAAGCTTCACGTCGGTGTGCCGCAAGCTATGTTGGCCCCCCAGCAAGTTCGTATCAAGGTGCGCAGTGCTTCGGTGAACCCCATCGACTACATGCTGCTGGAGGTCTTGGGTCAGGCATTCTTGGGCAAAAAACCCTCCGCCGACAAGCCCTTCAGTGTTGGTTTCGATGCTTCAGGCGAGGTGGTCGAAGTTGGCAACGCCGTCAAGCGTCTGAAGCCGGGAGACGCCGTCTACACGATGACTCCGTTCGGTGCGTCCGGCTCGCTAGCAGAGTTCCTGGTCGTGAGCGAAGAGTTTGTTGCCAGTAAACCCAACAACCTGGACTTCAACGAGGCTGCAGCAGTCCCGTCAGTCGCCTTGACGGCCTACGCTGGTATGGCGAGGCACGCCAAGCTGCAAAAGGGCGAGACCGTCCTCATTCTGGGCGGCAGTAGCTCCGTTGGCATGTTCGCCGTGCAGTTTGCTCGCGCCATGGGGGCTCGTGTGATCACCACCACAAGCTCGCGAAACA
The DNA here is from genome assembly GCA_012295475.1 of Phytophthora gonapodyides. Classification (NCBI taxonomy): domain Eukaryota; phylum Oomycota; class Peronosporomycetes; order Peronosporales; family Peronosporaceae; genus Phytophthora; species Phytophthora gonapodyides. The sequence goes on along the minus strand of JAABLL010000075.1, from coordinate 824 downwards.
TTGAGCTCGTCAAGTCCCTTGGCGCTGACCAAGTGATCGACTACACGAAGGAAAAGTGGCTGGATGTTCTGGAGCCTCACTCTGTAGACGCCTTGTACGACTGCGGAATGGAGCCTTCGGCTTGGAACGACGGCGCCCAAGTGGTGCTCAAGAAGAATACAGGCCGGTTCATCACGATCCTACCCATGACGCAGCCTGTGAAAGCCTCCGAGTTTGGGGCCCAGCTAATCGGCGAGGTCCACAACACGGACCCATCGGCCGAGAAGCTCGATGCCATCACGAAATTGATCGAGAGCGGGAAGGCGAAGCCAGTCATTGACGCCGTTTACCCGTTCGAGGAGGCACTGAATGCGTACAAGAAGTTGAAAACTCGGCACGCCCGGGGTAAACTCGTTGTCCAAGTGCAGCATTAGCCTTTTGGTCCAGCTCAACACCGCTCGAATCGACATGAAACGTATCACCAGGTGCCACCGGGTTTCCAACCTCACTTTGTTGATCTTTTCATGTGCATGCTTGATCCTCATTCACTTGGCCAACGAAACAAACTAGCCTTACTATACCGACTACAGATTCTCCGAGACCGACGCGGATACTTCATTTTCACCCAGCTTCGCGTTGCAATACACATGGGTAAGCTTTTGGAGTTGGTCTGCAGTCAACTTCCGGTTGAAGCGCGAGTTGATGGTAAAGCACTGTTTACCAAATGACGGCGACGGCGAGATGCTCGACGCTGGCAAGGCGAAGACCGCCACAGCCAGTTGATGCAGGTGTGGGAACTGCGCCCGACGCTCCACCCAAAAGTCATGCGGCGTCACGGCGCCAGA
>JAABLL010000074.1:13770-25416 GCA_012295475.1 Phytophthora gonapodyides | reverse complement strand
CTCAAGTTCTTCTACAGGCTGAACGCGGCTGCTGCCAAGGCGGACATGAACGTGCAGAAGACGTCCAAACGGCGTGAACAACACGTACGTCGATTCATGAAGAAACTCAAGGATACTCAGCTCAAGACCGCTCTGCAAGGACAGAGGTTCAAGAGTCTGGGTGACCTGGAACGTGCGCTCAAGCGGCTGAGGATGTGTGGCGTGAAGAAGGCTATGACACTCCGCCTGGGAAGCGAGACTTTCGTGCTGACAATGATCCGCGTGGGAAGTTCAAGCCTCGTCGTGCTAGCCGCGCATTGGTGGTGCAAGAATCCGAGCAAGACACTGACACTGAGTCTGAACGGCATGCCCGGTTTCAGGAGTCTGAGTGTGAAGAGAAGTCACCGGTGCCTCCAGCGTTGGTGGCGATGGCCAAGGGACGTGAACAGATGTCTGAGTCTGAAACTCAAACTGCGTTGAGGACTCAAGAAGTGATTGATGTTGTCTATCGCACTATGGAAGCTGGAGGATGACGTCCAGGGGTGACCAACTCAAACATGCGTTCAGGCCTGGGATCGCCGCGTTCAGGAAACTCACACTGGGGAACAAGCTGTGAGAACTGCGGCAAGCCTGGACATGACAAGGAACACTGTTGGGAGGACCTGGTCTGTGATCGCTGTGGCTGGAAGGGTCATCCCACGCAGTCCTGCCGAGCTCAAGCCTGCGAGAAGTGTGACAGATATCACCGTGGAGTTTCGTGCGAGGAATGGGACACGTTGTTAACCGTGAGAGACCTCGCTGCAAGCAAAGGATCAGTCCAAGGAGTGCTCGATCGACTCGTGAAGCAATTACGCGATGAAGAGACCAGCTCTGGGATGCCGTTAAACCACTAAGCCCGCTGGATGGGGATCCAGTACGCGTTGGGCTGAAGAAAACCCCAGAGTTGTGCGCGTTGGCGTACATTGGCCCAGAACTGAGAAGAAGACAAACTCGAGATAACCAACAATGCATGACTGTGATTCAAGATCTTTCCCCTGACCAAACTCTAGTACGTTCAGATGACCCGCACTCAAGCTCGTCTGAGTTGGGTGCTTTTGAGTTCAAGCTGAAGCCGGGTGAGCGGTATGGCTGGTGGGAGGATCATGAACCAGAGGATACGCATGATGTTGCCACGGTGCATGGAGCAGTGAATGATGTTCGGACAAGAATTCTCCTGGATACTGGAGCGTCAGTGAGCATGTGAGTTTCGACTTTGCGCGTAAGCTCGGACTCAAGCTCAAGACACACAAACAGTTGAAAGTAACAGGACTGGGAGGTGTTCCGACCTATATTACTGCCCACGCTGAGGTGAAGATCACGTTAGGACCGAGAGTGGTCTATGTTTTCAGGCCCTGGGTGGCCAACATTGGTGAAGGAGTGGATGTATTGCTTGGCATGAACTTCATGTTCAGTGCGGGAGTGAGGTTGTCGGCCCGGGAAGGTTTGGTAATGCTGCCAGATGAAGAAACGATTTTGATGTATGGTGGGCCTGACCGCAGTCGCATGGGATTGGATTTGCCTGTGCGTCCGACTGAGACTTTGTATCTGCGTCCAGGAGATAGCGCTATTGTGCGCATCAGATACGGACAATCCAACCCTCAGCGAGAGGTAGTCTGGGCTGGACGCGGAGACCGATGGGTGACTCAGGTCATTTATGCGGCCAAGTCCTGGCCGGTGGCGGTCAAGGTTGTTAACATCTCAGACAAGCTGGTATGGATCGACACGAGGACCGAAGTGGCCAGAATTGTGGAGTATGGATTCTTTCCGAGTGCAGGCCGTTATGTACGCCCAGGCAAGAGGAAGTATCAAGAGTGGCAGCAGCTCATCTATGAGAGTACGTTGTCAGCTCAGGCTCAAATGCGGGCAGACAAATTGGCGCAGCTTCGGTATGATAAGGAACCACCTTGCGTCCAGAGATATGTCTACCCCTGGCCTTCGAAGATTTTGCTGCGACCAGACCCAGTGACCGCTGAGGTGCGAATGGTTAACCTGCAGATACCGCCTGAGCAGACTCCGATGGTTGTTACGCACAGACCCTGAGAAAACCAGTGTGAGCGATCAAACCGATTCGGTTATTGGTGAGGAAAACAACAACAGCTTTCAGATTGGTAAGGATAGACCTCGAGAGTTGGAGGCAGAGGTGATCAGCTCTGAAATAGTGTCAATTCAGGCTGAGGATGGAAGTGGGGAACTTGAGAACTGCGTTCAGGAAAAGGCTCAGGATGCTAAGTTGGAGGAAGATGAGGACGAAGCAGTTTCAGGACTCTCAACTCAGGGATTTGCCAGTACGCCTCTGCGGAAGCTAGAAGAAGAATATGCACGCTGCATGAGTGTGTCAGCCGAGGAGTTGGACCTGGAGCCACCACTGTACACACAGGAGGGGAGTGAGCTGATGGCCCAGTTACGAGATCAGCTTGCAATGTTACCTGAGCTGAAGGATCTGAGTCCTGAGTGCAGGATCGACGAAGCTAATGTTGGTGTGGAGGATGTTTCAACACCGGAAATGGAGGCCAAGCTGAGGAAGATCCTCAAGTATCACAAGAAGATTTTCTTAGGCGATGGAAATGCAGCTTCAGCTCCGGGGTGAAATGCGATCTGGACGTGGGTGATGCGCGCCCAGTGGCTCAGCGAGCTAGGCAAATTGCTCCGCATGTGCTGATCAAGGTATACGAGTTACCCAAGAAACTTCTCGAGACCGGGTTGATTGAGCTGTCTGAATCTGAGTTGGCACCCCCAATAGTGATCGTGCTGAAGAAAAACGGAGTGGACATCAGAATGTGCATTGATTACCGGCTGGTCAATCAACTGATCAGGCTGTCGCGCTACTCATCGACTTTGAGGCTGCAATGTGGTTTATGAGCTTGGACATGGCTAGTGGATTCTGGGCTGTACTCATGACGGCCCGTGCCAAGTTGATCTCAGCGTTCATTTGCCCTTTTGGACACTTTCAGTGGACACGCATGCCGTTCGGTCTCAAGAATGCCCCTCTGGTCTACCAGGCGGTGATTAACAACTGCCTGTTATCAAGTAGCAGTGCGGCAACTCAACCTTTACTACGACGGCAAAGAACTAAACAACGGCTGCAGAAAGTTACAGGGATGCAAGGATTCCAAGGAGACGATGGAGCACATCTTCTGGGAATGCCCATGTGCTCAAGCGTGCTGGACTATGCTAATACAGCAGTGGACAGGAGAATGCTGGACGGCAGCCGAGATCCAGGCATGGCAAAGAAGCTGTGCAAGCAGGCAGGCCCCGGAGCTGACAACACGCAGGAGTACAAAGATCAGAGTGGATTCGCCGGATGAGGAACAGGAGATGAAGCGAGTATGGCACAGGGTTTGGAGGATACTAGCGAGTGTATGCATCACAACTCTGTGGATGCAGCGGAACCGCGTGATCTTTCACCAAGCAGAGATTACAGCAGAAAGCAGTGCTCAAGAATTCTGGGCAACAGGACGCAGTCAACTGCAAGCACTCGCCATGCGAGAGGGGTGGTAATTAATTTCTGTTGCTCAAATACTGACCGACCTGTTACCACATTTTTTCTCGAGGAAATGTGTTACTTCCCCGGCTGGTTGGGAAAAGCTGTTGTTCACAACAGGAATTAAGTGCTGAACGAATCCAACACCAAAGTCTATGCAGAATGTATGACTTGCTGTTGTTACTAAGTAGCTCTTGATAGAAATAATCTAAGATGAATTGCGATCCTCTTGTTTGCGTTCACTGCGTGCCCAGCGCGTACGCTCGTCGAATAGCGTGGGCCAGTTCCTCGACTTGGTGCTCAAGCGAGTTGAATAAAAGTGACGCTCCATATGTACACACCCCCAGCAACTTGACCGACGCGATGTTCCTTAAACGTCTTGCCTCCATCCTCCAAATCAAACTCCTGGACAGCAGGCCACTTCAGCGGTCTTCCTGGGTGTTTCTTGAACAGCTCAATAAGGCGTTCCACGTCGTAAGGATCGGGGGACCGTTGTAGTCCTCCTTGGAGTGCGCGGGGGCGTCCCGGCAGCCCTCTCATCGGAATTTTCTGCAAGGCAAGACCAATCGGAAGTTTTTCTAGCAGATGCAGCGAAGCAACCACGTGAGAACACACCCAGCCATTGTGCATGAAGTTCTTGCACGTGCAGCGAAACGCGCTGCGAATCTTGCATATCTGTACAGTCAAGCATCAATATCCGCATTGAGAAGCAGGGAACATCTCCCAAATGAGCGTACATCTTCACACTTCCACTTCGCACGTGCAACCGGTGGGCACATGGTGGCGAGGCTTCCTCGGTCATCAGACACTTGATGCAGAGACAAGAACGACACCTCTGCATCCTGAATCGGCTGTTGGCGACCTAGCTTTCCTTGAAGGGAGCTTTTGAACCTAATTCATCACACAATGTTGCAAAGCGTTAGTTTTTCGTATCAGCGAGCTGAAGTTAGAACTTACTTCTCGGTGCGCGTCTCAGTTACACTTGCAGCAGCAAGATTCTTCTCAGGTATTGGCAGGACCATCGCCATTTCGCTGTTGAAGAAGATTCGAATTCGTGTCGACGATTTTGCTATGCAATGATTTTCAGGACGAATCAACTCGTCTTTCGCTTTCATGACGGCATCAACAGGCAAAGGACCTGTACACGCATAAAGTCACGTTGGAATATATATCAGCTGATAATATATAAGAAGATGAAACTACCTCCTCGTTAGTGACCTCGGTCGAAGCATTGTCTTCACTACTGTCGTCAGCATACTCTAACACATCTGTGTCACCACTGCCATCACTAGAAGCGGTGCTGTCAACCTCCATCGCTAGCTGGATGCCAGAGCTTGGAATGAACGCCTCGAGAGCACAACGTGAGTGAAATCTGTCAATGATCCTAAAAAAACATGGATTCAGCACTAACATTAGACAACAGCAGTTCAGCGCTGCAAATATGTTGTCGGTCAGACCAACAGGTTTTCATGCAGGGCAACAGCAATTCAGACCAAGCAACAGGTTTTCCTACAAAAGCAGCGACAACAGGTCCGTAAGTAATCCAGCAACAGGAATTAATATTTTTCCATGCGAGAGCGCAGGACATCAGAGCAACAAATACAAGGGACAAGACTGCACCTCTGTCAACAGGAGATGGAAAAAAAAAACATAGAGCATTCACAGCAAGTGAAGGGCCCCGTACAACCACCGGACCAGTAACAGGAACCGGCGTTGCTAACCAAGCTAAGGAAATACCAGGCATCTAGTAGTCCATAAGACCAAATAGATAAGTCTGCCTCTCTCTGAATATTTCACATCTCCAAGAAACAAAACATGGCAGCATCATTTCCGTTTTAGTTTTTCGAAAGGTGCATTTTTGTTGCCGTACATTTCGATTTTGCTCAAAATCGATTTCCAACCGACGATTTTTCGCCGACGCCATTTTCTTCCTCCGACGCCGCTGCATCGTTCAGTGCTGCTGCGTGCTCGCGCCGCCGCTCGTCTGCAGGTCTCCACGGCTTGCTTCGTCGTCCGCGCTCGCTTGCCAGGCTCCCACCTCCAGTCTCCAGCGCCGCCGTACCCAAAATTCCCCTGGAAACCCTCGGGCCAGCCGCAGTTCTTCCATAAAGGACAACCGCTGGAACCATGAGCACGCGCGACACCGCCCCCTCCGCGTCCCCGCCGCCCGCACCGGAGCCCCTGGCCGAGCCCCCCGTGGCTGCCGAGGGCGCGCAGCTTTCGCTCAAGGTGCGCACGCTGGACCAGAAGACATACCCCATCACCATCTGCGCGGCCGCGTCCGTGCCGCAACTCAAGGAGCTCGTGGCCGTCGAGACGGGGGTCACACTGCCCCGCCAGCGCCTCATCTACCGCGGCCGGGTGCTCAAGAACGACCAGACGCTGGCCTCGTACTCGCTGGAGGACGGCCACGTGCTGCACCTGGTGGTGCGCGCTGTTCCCGACGCCGCCGCTGCTGCTACGTCTGGCCAGACGCCGGCCCCTGGCCCCGCTCCAAGTCCTAATGCTGCTGGCCGCTCTACTACTGCTCGCCGCCCCCATACGCCTTTAAGATACTCGGCTGCTGGCGTGGACGCGTTCAACGAGATCGACTCACTAAACGCCCGGCTGGACGAGTTCCAGCGCGCGTCTCTCCGTTCAAGATCACGGCAGCGCCGCAGCGCTCGCTCCGCACAGCCACCGCCCCCGAGAGATAACGACGAGCCGGACCCTTCCATGGGACGACCGGGCGCGGCGATGCCCAGCCGCGTTCTCATGGGTGCCACCATCTCGGTGCCGGAAGGAGCGGACGTGACCATGCCATTCCTCAGCTCGATGATCGCCAACCTCGTCACGCAAGTCAGTGAAGGCGGCGTCGGGGTGGAGGCAGGAGAAGGAGCCGCGGCCGCGGACGGACGGCGTCACGTGACGTTCTCGAACGACGTTTTGGGTGGCGCTGGTGCTGACGGCGCTTCTGTTGCTGCTCAATTGGCTGCGGCCAGAGCGCAGCGCCATCACCACCGGAATCGTGACGCAACGGGATCAGGACGTCAGCGCCACGCGCGTCGTTCTTCTTCAAGTGCAGAGCGCCAGACTGCTTTGCGCGCTCGGAATGGACTGCGACTCGAGTCGGTGCGCGCAACAGTAGACGATGCGGCTCTGAACTTCCCCGCCGATCTTGCACCACTGCAAGAAGGAAATAGTAACGCTGCCATGGTCGAACTCCAGCAGCAAGTGGATTTGTTCGTGACTCTTATGGAGCGCTTCGGGCCGCGGCTTCGACTGCTGCCTGCAGCTCTTGCGGCACGTGACCGCTTGGGTGAGCGTCCAGCGAGTGGTGCGCCGTCTGTTGGGTCCACTGCTGTACCAGCTCCAGCGTCAAGTGAAGATATAACGACGGCAGCTGCTGCTGGGTATACGACTGCTCCAGCTGAGTCCACCTCGGCGCCATCCGAGTCAGCGTCCAACACCGTTCGCAGCACTGGCAACACTGCAGCGGCAGATACGATGGTCTCGGCTCGCCAATTGATTCGCGCTGTCGAGGTGCTGCAGACGTTTGGAGAATCGACGGACTTGCTGGCGCGCATGGCTCGTCACGCGTTTGTTCGCCAATCCATGCAGCTAGGCGAGCCGATCACGAGACGCGTCACTGGTACAGGCACTGCAAACTCTAGTGCGGGCGACAGAATCCAGGCAACGCTTGATGCTATCCAAGCAGCAAGTCAACGAGCCAGGGGGGGAGGTGCAGCAAATATCCGACCGCGCTTTCGAGTTGCTCGCTTCAGCGCCACTGATCTGCTGGGCGAAAGAAGCTCTGCAGCTCCAGCTGCGGCCGCCAGACCCAACGCGATGCCAGGCCTGACACAGAGCTTTCCGGTGGACCTCACGGGACTTTCCGCTGGTGCACTCCCGTCGATATCTGGATCCGCCACTTCCGCGCGCAATACCCAGCCAGGCGCCCACGCTGGACGAGCAGATGGAGTTCCGAACGACGCCAACGGTCCGATGCCGCCTGCAGGCGCTCGTATTTCGATCGCTGGGATGGGTAGCCTGCCGCTGATGTCGTCGGTGGTGTTCCCTTTCTCTTTGGCAGCGGGTCTGGGTGGCAGCCATGCTACTACAACGTGGAATCTTGCGGATTTCGTGAGCCGACTTACAAGTGAGCTGCCGATCTCCACTCTCTATGGTGTCATGGCCGGCGATGCTACTGAACTGCACCACGTCCTAGCCCATGTGGGCTTCGCCTTGTTCAGCGGCGTTGATGTTCCACGAGTGTCGAGACCAAGCATCCGCACGTGGGCGCAGGATCTAGTTGGGGAACTCCGCCGCTTGTTGCGCTCGCACGCTCTGCCTGCTGGTGTGCTGGAGCAAGTCGCTGGACCTGTTGAGCGTCAGTCGGCGCTGAGCAACGAGCTGCTGCGCGTTGTGGAACCGTTTGTGCCTGACCTTGTCGATTTCCTTGTCCGGGCCACCTCCGCCAGTCGGGCCGCTGCTTTTGGGGTCAGCAGTGCCACGTTCTTGCGCCGAATGATGCAGCAGGTTGTCCGCCAACTCCGTGCTTTCGCGCGCGGCGAGTCGACGGAGTCTGAGGACGAGAGTGACGAGCGCTTGAAGCGTTTGCTGCGGGGTCTGCTGGTCTGGCTTGGCATGAACGAGCACATGGCGAGCTTTGTCGTCGACAGCCTGCTCAGCTGGACTGCAGGAGACAACACTCGTCGTGGACGCACGCGCCAACGTGAGACGGTTGATGGCGAAGTCGGTGCGGCCGATTCGCCAGCTGCCAAACGACGACGCGAGTAGCCTGTCGGATGTGGTGCTGCGACTACTCGATGCCTATTACTACGTAGTACCTGTTTTAGTCCTTTGAAGTAGGGGGAGGAAGTACCTACTTCTACACGAAGAAATTGTCAACTTGGCAAAAGTTTAGCCTCGTAGTTGATGCATATGAACAAAACTAATCGGGCAGAGCGACTCCGTTGGATCTAGTTCGACAGAGGGTTCTTGGTCGGGAACTTGGGGTAGACGCGCTTATATAGGTGGAGGCACACGGTGTCGTGCTGCTTGATGGGCTTGTTGAACACGGCCTTCAGGTCGCCGTGCGTGCCCAGAGACTCCTTGATGTGCCCTGTGAGGCCGTGCTTGGTCGACAGCTCCACTGGCTTAAACCACCGGATGTCCTCGGGCGAGTGGAACATGTAGCGGATCACGGCCTTGCGCTTCTTCACCTTCACCGGCGTGCCCGTGACGATCACGCGCTTGAGCACCACACGGTTCGGGTTGACGTTCTTGAGCGTGCCCGAAGCCACGAGCTGGCCATCAGCCTTGAACAGCAACAAGGAAGCCGGCTGGAACGTCACGGGGCCGTACACGGTGGCCACACTCCAGCCAGTCTGCGGCAGGAATCGCTGGAAAAGGTGCTGGTCGCTCTTCAAGCTCTGGTCGCTGAAAACAGGCTTGCCCGAGAATCGCCGGAAGCCGCAGTGGAAAGACAGCTCGTCCTTGGACTTGACCGTCTCGCCAGCGAAGGACCCGGCGCGCTGCACCGAGAAGTTGAGCACACTGAGTCGGTTCTCGTGCTTGAGCAGCGCGCCCATGACAAGAGGACCCGCCTGGATGCGCGCCTGCAGCTTCGCCACCGGCACACTCTTGAGGTGCAGCGTCACGAACACACCGGACGGCACGTAGCCCATGTCACCAAACTCGTCTGGCAGCGCCTCGCTAGCCAGAGAAGACGAGGCCACGGAGGCAGCGTCCTCAACGTCCTCCATCGCCATCGACGAAGCGCGAGAACGGGCCTGCTGGGTCTTTGACTTGCGGCGAAGCTGGTCCTTCATGGCCCGTTCGGCTCCCTTGCCACGCGCGAGAGCAAGACGCTGCACCATTGCGAAGTCCTCGAACTGGAACAGACGAGCGTAGTCGGACGGAAGCGACTCCTTCGGGTCCCACTCGCTCGTACGCAACGACTTCATGCCGCGGTACCGTGCAAACCGTACGCGGGCAGGCTGGTCTGCGGGGACGTCCACCTCGTCCGGGAACGTCATGTTTTCCTCTTCATCCTTCTGCTTCTTGGCCTGGTCGACGTAGTCGTCGTCCACCATGAACATGTCATCATCATCGCTGTCATCTTCGTCGTCGCCAGTCTTGCAGAAGTCCTGATCGACCGCAGCAGACTCGTCCTCTTCCTCCTCATCCTTCATGGCGTCCTCTTCCTCCTCCTCGTCGCCGTCAAGCCACGCGGCCTGGTAGCTCGACGCTCCCTTGCTGGCAGCAGTGTCCGCGTGGCGCTGCTTCTTGGCTTCCTGTTCAGCCTCTGCCAGCTCCTCGTTCGTCGGCCACGTCTGCTCAGCCGCGAACGGGTCGTACTCGGCCTCGAAGCGCAGGTCCTCCTGCAGCGCAGGGTCGGCAGTGGCAAGCACCAAGTCGCCTTCCTGGACAGCCGGCACCGGCGCAACGGGCGGCTTAGCGCTCATGTCTGCTTCCGTCTTTCCGCGCGGCACCGGACGGGCAGTCGCGCGGGTGATGCGGCTCATCTGGAAGGTTCCCACGTCGGTGATGTGGATCAGCTGGTTGACCGACAGCGGCTTACCGCGCAGATATCCGTTGACCTGCAGCTCGCCGACCTGTTCGCCCTTGTCGTTCTGCGCCTCGGAGCCGGGAACGAACGTGGCCGTGCTGGCCAGCATGTACGAGCGCGCCTCGCGCCAGTGAATCACCTTGGGCGACAGCGTGATGATCACGCGCGTCAGCTGGTTGGGCACGTTGGCCAGCGCCACCTTGGCGCTCTCGCCGAACTCGGTGGCGAAGAACTTGTTGCCGAGCTTCTTGAGCTCCGTCTGGGCCTTGGGCGTGTGCTTCTCCAGGCCCTGAATGACGCCCACCGCGGTGGGTAGGCCCTGCGCGCGCACGGCCGACACGATTTTGACGCCTTCTTCGCTCAAACCGCCTTCCACTCCGCCGTGCACGGACAGCACGAACACCACGACGTCGGCCACCTTGGCCGCGTCCAGCGCCACGAGCAGGTTGCAGCCGCAGTCCACGACGCAGAGCTTCTGCTTGTGCTGGCTGAAGACGCCGACGGTGCAGTTTTTCAGCCCCACCACGTCCTGCGCCGGCTCCTCCACGGTGGCCGCGCCTTCCAACAAGCTCTGCTGCACCTCCTGCAGGTTGGCCTGGTCGCTGAGCGCCACGAGCGCCACGATCTTGGGCGGGCCGAGCGAGCCGCCCAGTCCGAAGCGACGGGACAGCAGCAGCTCCTCGCGCTTGTTGCCGCGCAGCTGCTTCTGGCGCTGCAGACGCGCCGCCTTCTGGCCCGACAGACTCATGCTGCCGGTCGAGGAGCCCGTACTGCGCACGCTGGCGCGACGACCCTCCACTTTGCCGCCGGAGCGTCTGGCCAGCAGCGTCTTGGACTCATGGCGGCCGGTCTTGTGCTGCTTGTTCTTCTGCTTGAGCGGCCCCGAGCGATGGTGGTGCGACGTCATGGTGGCCAGGAAGGATGCACTATGGTCGCAGCCATCGGCGCAAAGCGCTGCTGGCCAGTGGCGGGCCGACCCAGTTTTTGGGAAACATACACCCATAAAAATGCAAACTCTGGCCGTTACCCATTTTGCGGGCCGAAATGCATTCAAAAGCGTCAAAAACAGCAACCACTGGAGCATGGGTGTCCCGACGCAGGACGAGGACGCGACGGCGCGGTTCCTGGCCAAGTACGGCGTGGCCAAGCTGGCCGAGCAGTGGGGCCTGGCGCCGCAGGTGGTCGCCACACTGGCCAAGCTCCAGATCCGCTCGTTCTTCCCCGTGCAGGCCGTGGCCATCCCCAAGATCCTGGCCAGCCACAGCGACCGCGTGACGGACGTGTGCATCTCGGCGCCCACGGGCAGCGGCAAGACGCTCACCTACGTTGTGCCGATCGTGCAGCGCCTGCTTCCGCGCGTGGTGTGTCGCGTGCGCGCGCTCATCGTGCTGCCCAGCCGAGACCTGGCCGTGCAGGTGCATCAGATCGTGCAGCAGTTTTGCCAGGACACGCCGCTCAAGTGCGGGCTGGCCATTGGCCAGAGCAACTTCTCCGTGGAGCAGAACGCACTCGTGGGGGGCATTTCGGATGACAAGGCGTCCTCCAACTCGGACGGAGGACGCAGCCTCGTGGACATCCTGGTGGCCACGCCGGG
>JAABLL010000074.1:2541-13746 GCA_012295475.1 Phytophthora gonapodyides | reverse complement strand
GCGGCGGCCTCCGGCAAGATGTACTCGACGCCTACGAATCTGGACGAGTACTGGATCGAGTGTGACACTGGGTCCAAGCCGTTGGTGCTGCTGGAGTTGCTGAGCGAGTTCGCTGGCGCCCTCTCCATCGTCTTCACGGCCAGTGTGAACTCCACCCATCGTCTGGCGCGATTGCTCCAGTTGTACTCTACCCATCCGGAGCGGATTCGTGAGTTCTCCAGCAGCCTGTCGCAGAAGCAGCGATCTACCTTGGTGGCGGACTGCAAGGCTGGGCGTGTGGAGACCGTCGTGTGCTCAGACGCCATGGCGCGTGGTATGGATATCGACGACGTCGCGAACGTCGTCAACTACGACGTGCCGTCGTTCATCAAGACGTACATTCATCGAGTGGGTCGTACGGCCCGTGCTGGCCGCCACGGTCGCTCTGTGACGCTCGTGAAGATGGGCCAGATGAAGGGCATGGTGCGCATGCTCAAGAAGGCCGACAGCAACAAGCTCAAGCCGTACCCGCTCCAGCAAGAACACATGAAGACGCTGGTGCCCCGCTACACGGAGGCTCTTCAGCAGCTCAAGGACACACTCGAAGCGGAGAAAACCGGCAAGCTGCAGGCCACCTCCATGCTTCGCAAGAACAAGACGTCGGCAAGTGGAGGCGACAAGGAGGACGATGCTGCGGAGACTGAGGACTTGGATGAGGAAGTCACCAGCGTCGACAAGAAGCGCGCGTTCTCGGTGCTGAACGGCCAGCTTGAGAGGAACTTGGGGCGCAGGAAGGTTCGCAAGCAATGACCTCATACAGCTAGATAGATAGAGAAAGACTCGCCTGAGTGGGGTACCAACATGTCATCGGTTGCATTCTACGCCGTCGAGCGGGGCTCTGTATGTGTTTCGAGTGGCTGCGCTGCGCCTTCCTTGTCTGCCTGTCGACGCCTTTTGTTGGCGTACGGTGGTTCCCCGCGCTCTGCTCTCTCTTTTTCGAGCTGTACGCGCTTGAGATGGAACTTGTGCCCCTTTGAGCGCAAGTGCTCACCCCACTGCTTCTTGCCCGTCAACTCGCGATCACAGACTGTGCACGAGTGCTTCTGGAACTTGTCCTCCAGTGTCGCAGCTTGGGCTGCCTCGGGCCGCTGCTCTTGCACTGTCTGGTGGGAGCTGATCTGCTCGCCCTTGAGGAACTTGTCAGCAATTTCAATAGCAGGTTGGGCCACGAGTTCGCCCCATTTCGAGACGTCACTGCTGTCCACCTGGTACACTGGGATGTTCTTGGTCACGAACTTGTTTCGAATCCACGTGAGCTGGCGGCGAGCATACTGGCGTGTGGCAACGTTCAGCTGCTCGGTGCACGCGTCCAAGATGGACTGGAGTGCCTTCGGGTCGTCCGCCGAGCCGTCCGACGCCTCCAGCGCGTCGAAATACGGCTGGAACTCCTTGTAGCCGATAGCTTGCAGGATGCCGACAGAGTTCTGCGCTTCTTCCTCGTCGTCACTGTCCGGATTCAGCCGCGGCGGGTTCTCCTTCACGTGCGCGCGCAGGCCACGGATCTCGTCCACCAGGCCAGAGCTCAGCATGGTGTCCACGCGCTTGGCCAGGCGTTCACTCAGCACGGGCTTGTTAGCATGCACCCAAAATGCGCAGGCGTCGAAGTACCTCTCGACATTGCGCTGCTCTTGTTCCTGTTGAGCCAGCAGCTCGCTGTGGGGGACACCGGTCTGGTCGAACACCTGCAGACTGCGCTGCACCTTGCGCACGTTATTGACGTGCAGCCGAGCGGCCATGGCCGGGTCCACAGCTTGCAGCCGAGTGAACAGAGCCTCTGGCGTTTGGTGCTGTTGTTGTTCCTGCTCCTCGTGGCCGTCCTTGACCGGCACGTCGTCCAGCAGCTGTGACTTCCAGAGGATGGACTGCGTGTAGTACATGGTACCGCCCACGACGACGGGCACTTTGCCTCTGGACAGGATGTCGTCGATGGTCTGCAATGCCAGACGCTTGAACTCCAGCACGTCGCAGCGGGAGCTCGGGTCCACCACGTCGAAAAGGTGGTGCGGAATGCCCTGCTTCTCCTGCTCCGTGATCTTGGCCGTGGCAACGTCCAGCCCGCGGTACATCTGCATGGCGTCCGAGTTGACGATCTCGCCGCCCACCGCCTTGGCCAGGTCCACCGACAGCTTGGTCTTGCCAGCGCCCGTCGTGCCGATCACCACCAACACCTTGCGCAGCGTCATGCTCATGTTACGAATGCTCCGAAATGCAAAATGGTGTGGTGTACATAGCACTAAAACAAAAACTTCAACAAGGCGTGCACGAAATGTCAATGGCAACCTCGTGGGCCGGACGGGCTCAGCTCTGGTGAAAATGCGGTTGCAAGTAAAGCACTCTAGTGTTTAGATGCTCTACGGCGTCTGGTGTGAATGATCATGTGCGAAAGCGTGAAGAGATTCAACTTACGGGAGTTCCTGGTTGGCTAGTGCTGGAACGTACTTCGAGTTACTACATGTAGTATATCGAACACAAGGTGTAGACATCTCGTTATTCCAAATGCTGGCAAGGTGGAAATCGCAGGTCTCGGAAACTGTGCAACCATGGTGCAAGCTCATTCTTCGACTTGGAATTCACCTGGTAACTGTACTGCATCACAGGAGAAAGTAAAAAATATATATACAGAAGAAGATTGACGATCGTGTGGTTTCTTCGATAGGTACTACATTAGACTGCCGAGGCCCCAAAATCATGTCCAAATTGCTTATGAAGAGGACCAGAGCTTATCAAGTTCTTCGCCCCCCTCATAGTGAAGTCAGTCACTGTGTATGTTTGCTAGAGCGCGTGTGCATTCTGGATGCAAATAGGAGGTTTGGCATACTCGTCCCAAGTTACGAGAGCCACTGCTCCAGCACCACAGTTTGAGGTTCCTCATGCAGCTAGTTGTATTACAGATTGATAGGCGTCGCTCTAGGCCAATTTTCGAACCTCTAACATAATTAGTTGCCCTCAATCGCAGAGGTACCGTCACGATTCGTGTAAAAAATAAAAAATAACAGAATCTATATTTTGTGTCATGATGAGCTGCCCAGCAGCACCAATCTACGATGTTCGCTTGCTCGCCTTGGAGATCAAAAACTCGGTGATGCTCTCAACTTTCTTCTGCTCCGCTTCTGTCAGTTGCACGGGCATCTTGGCTACTGTCTCTTCACCCTGCTCCACACCGTCCGAGCTCTCTCCGGCAGCAGCCGTAACAGCCTCGCTCGTTCTCGCGGCCTTGATCCCAACGGCCACCATGCTCTTGAGCTGGAAGAGCCGGCCGAAAGTCTTGGACGACAGGTGCAGCACGCAGATGGGCACCTTGTGCAGTCGGCAGAGCAGCGGCAGGTGGCCGAACGCCAGTGTGTCGGGGTTCTTGGCGAATACCACCACGCGAAGCTCACTGCGGGCCACCGCCCGGCCCACCTGCTTCAAGCCGCACACAGCCTGGGAGCGCGTGGCCGGCACGTCGGCCACCTCCTTCTGCAACCGGTCCAGCACGATGTCGCGTTCCTCCTTGGGCAGATCGTCAAACTGCGGGTCTGTCCAGGGCCGCACAATCTCTGCAGTCCTCTGTGTCTTGCACTTCTTCTGCTGCTTGGAGCGCGCGCTCTTATCGCCTGCGGGCCGCTTGAGCTGCATGGCCACGGCCGCCTTCCCCTTGGTCTTCGCCATCCTTCAATAGGCCGGCCGCCAGTCGTAAAGTAAATACCGGGTTTTAGTGAACGATATTTTTAATACCGGTTTTTAGTGAACGATATTTTTACCAACGTTTTTTGCCGGCGGTTTTTAGTAAACGATATTTTTAAGTCAGTTTTTAAGTCCGGTTTTCATTTTCGGGCAAACACTTCAGTGCGGAAAAGGAGTTCAACTATGGGGCGGTTCTTGGGCGCATCCCCGACGGCCAGCGGCGAGCGACGCAGGTACGAGATGTTGAGCGAGCACGACGACACGGCGCAGCAGGCCTCCCCCGCCACACAGGCCGAGCGCGTGCAAACTGCGTCTCCTTCCAGCGCCACATCCCGCTCCGCGCTAATGCGAAGCGACAGCGAGCTGGAGGCCGAGGCCGAGGCCGAGGCGGAGGCGGAAGAGGCGCAGCAGCCGACGCTGCAGCGTCAGCACCAAGAAGTGTCGGACGAAGGGGATGGACAGGAGGTTGCAGCCCCCGAGACGATGGAGGAGAAGAAAGACAAGGAAGACCCGGAGGAAGAGCAGCAGGCCAGTAACAATGAAGATGCAGCAGCTGAAGACCCTCAGGAAGACCCGGATGCCATCCACGTCCGCATCTTGGACCTGAACGGCAAGTTCTTCAACATCGCGTGCCATTTGGACTGGACCGTGGCGCAGATGAAGCAGAAGGTGCTGGAGAGCACCGAGGTGGCTGTAACCTCGCAGCGACTCATCTATCGTGGTCGCGTGCTGGAGGACGACGCGACTCTGGACAGCTACAAGGTGGAGGACGGGATCACCATCCACCTGTTCGTACGCGCGGCGCCCACGCCCGACCCGGAGATCCTGAACGCCGAGCTGAACGCCAACGGAAGCACAGTGGGCGGACGAGACGACGGCATCACGGTCGTCAACATTAACAGCGACATTGTGTCGTCGGCCGTGTTCCCGTCCGACTCGGCCAGACGAGTGGACCCATTGATGCTGGACTCGCCGCTGGGCAACTGCGCACGACGCGTGAAGCTCTGGAGCTCGTTCCTGCTCATCATCTACACGATGAAAGTCATGGGACAGTTTGCATTGCTGGCGAATGACCAGCAGCAGCGTGCGGCCCAACAAGAACAGGAAGCAGCGGGGGCAGGAGCAGGAGCGAGCGAGACGGAACAACCTATGGAACGCTACGATGACTATCCGCAGTACTACACGCCCGACCCGCTGATCGGCGGCATCGAGCTCATGGTGCACTGCTTCGGCGTGTACGTTGGCTGCGTGGGCTTCAAGGCGGCGCACGACACGGACATTCGCCCCATCCGCTTCTTCTTCCGCGGCGTCGTGTGGCTCGCCCTCTTGACTGTCGCTGAGCAGATCTACACGACCGTGCAGATCTCCGAGACCGACTTCCCCACGGAGCGAGTGCAGTACCCCTACGGCGGCCAGGGCCCCACCAAGGACGACATCGTGTCGGCGAACATCTTCCAGACGATCATGCTCTTGATCATGTGGCTCATTGCCATCCGCCACTCGTACCTGCACGTGCGCGAGGTGTCCATCTACAACCAGTCGTTCGCGGCGGCCGCGATGAATGCCGCGCCCCCTGTGCACCTGCCTGAAGTGGTGTAACGAGGATAAACCAGCTAGTACAAGATCGGCTTGTTAGGCCAACAAGCGAACGAGAATATATATTTTGAAAAATGTGATTCGAATTGGTCCAAGCTGAAGCTGAAAGACATGGCCAAGTCATGACAGTTTTTCTTCTCGAAAGTTTGTTTCAAAAATAGTGGACTTCTCGTGCAACCGCTCGGCCACTTCCTCTCGAGAGGCTGAGCAGACAAGTGCTTGAGCGCCAGCGACGAAAGGGAAAGCAGCAAGGTGCGCTTTCAGAAATCGGACTGAGTCAACATGTCGGCCTCGGACTTCGACGACATCTTCGGGGAAGATCCCAAGATGGATGCGACCGCAGCGCCCACGCTGACGGACGTCAACCTCGACGACGACGAGTTGTTTGGGGGAAACCCCAGCGGAAAAGTGACGAAGCCTGATGCGGGTGAACAGCCACCCCAAGGTCAGGCAGGCTGGGCGCAGATTGGCAGTCACGAGCAGGACGAGTTCCTGTCGTGGCTCGATGATGGAGGGTCTTCGCAGCCACCACCGGCGGAGAATTCTTCAATTCCCGCGGCGACGTCGTTGGATGGTGCTCCCCCTGCACCGGTACAGGTGTCCTCTGACGCTTCAAACACGTTCGACAGTATTTCGCTTGATGACAACGACGATTTCGACCGAATGCTGGAGAGTGCAAACAGTCAGCCAAGTTCAAGTGTTCCTACCCCAGACATCGCGACTGCAACCAATACACCGGCCGATGATAACGACGATCTTGACAGGATGCTAGAAGGTACGAACTCCCAGTCAAGCACCTTTACCTCTGCTCCGACCCCACCTGCCACGGTAGACAACGAGGACGATGAGTTTGAGCGAATGTTGCAGTCGGGCAACTCGGAATTCAATGCCCGTGCACCTGCTCCAGGGACAACGAACACTATTTCACTTGACGACGATGGTGATTTGGAAAAGATCGTGAAAGGTGCCGGTGCTACCGGTGGTACCTTCGTCCCGACAGCGCTAGTAGGCAACATTTCACTCGACGACGACGATGATGACGATCTCGAGCGGATCGTACAGAATGCCAATAAGCAAGCTAATGCGAGCGGCTCGCGCGAGAACAGCAGCACATCTCTTCAGATCAAGAGTCAAGTCCAGGCACAGAACAAACCGCACATCGGTACGCCCGTGAAATCTTCCTCCCTTTGACTCGTTTGAAGCACTTTCTTGAGCATTACCTTCTCCGTTGTACAGATGTGACCGCCGCGCGGCAGACTTTCCTTGAGACTGGAGTGCTCCCTGCAGGCTCCCGGCTTGTCCTGTGGCAGCGTGCAGTCCAGGTATGACGAAGAATCTGTAAACTCTGAAACGGGATCAGCTTACTAACCTGTGCTATGGTTTCGACGTTTGGTAGCCCGAAGCAGTGGATTCCGCGTCGATGTATGCCGTTCAGACGACTTCACGCTCGCTGCCAAGCCAAGCTTTGCTGCGCAAGGAGGTGGAGACCTTGTGCTCGCGCATATTCGCTAGCGCAGCTCATGCTCGCATCCTTCGTGAAGTCGGTGACAGCATGCGCGGCTCGCACTTGCTCTTCATCGACAGCGCTGAAACGCTGCTCACTCACCTGTGCACTCAACTCGACATCGACTACACTTGTGGAATGGTTCTTACGTTCGCGCCCTTGCTGGTTGCGAGCGGCAGTGAACCTCTCCACCCGGAAACCGTGGAGACGCTAGCAGCCACGTGCCGTCGCTTTCTACCGCACCTTGGCAAGAAGATGCCTCTCAGCTCGTCAACCTCGGGTCGACGGCCGCTGCTTAAGCGTATGCTGCTGTACCATGCTCCACGCCTTGCTTCGCACCTGAACGAACACTTCCCGACGTGGAACCACGCACCCCCCGAAGAGTATGACGGAATTAAGGGGTGCGGAGCGATCCCAGATTCGTGGGTCTCCTCGTTCTTCGAAGGGGAAGCAATCGCCAGTGATCCTGCCAACTTCGACTTCTTGCTCAAGGTTTGGGACTGCAGTCTTGTACTGGAGGCGTTCTCTTCGAAGGAGAACGCCCCTCTGTCGACTGCCTGCTTCATCACGCTGTATGCCGTCCTCAGTGCTGAGAAAGCCTTGATGCGGATGCAAGGTGAGCAGCTACGCCACTGCATGGCCACCACTCTAGCCGAGACGCTTCTTCGCGGAGAAGCAGCCAAGGATCAAGCCTTCGTTCAGGGCATTCGTCACCTCATGCATGCGACGCCGTCGTGCCTCTGCGCGAAGCTCCGCAGCTCCGGTCTGCCGCCTCCACCGGCGTCTGAGAGCGAAGCCACCAAGGCTGCGGACGCGCAAATGACTGGAAGCTCTCCTGCGAACACGAACTTCGGGATGAACTCGTTCCTTTCGGCGTCGACGCAGGGGCTCAAGGACGTCTCCAACATGATGATCGATATGCCGGTGAAGCTGATGATCGACATGCCAGTCAAGTTGTTCACGATGGTTCCGATGAACCCCATGGCGGCTTTATCGTCGCCGACGTCCAACGCGCTGATGGATTCTGCGGAGACGCAGCAGCTCTTCTACTTGCATGTGCAGGCGATGGAAGTTGCCTCCGTCTCGGTGACTCTGGAAGCCAGCGAGGTGATCCCTTCAATCTTCGGGGGGATTCAAGGCCATGAGACGGGATCCCTCCGCTACTTTATCGTCGACTGCCGTAGCCACAAGGAGATGCAACGTGGCCAAGTCCCCACGGCCTTCCACTTCGATCCGGACGCCGTGTCAGACGCCAGTGTCCTCGATCAAGTTCTTGCCACACTGGGGCCGCTGAAAAGCGCTGGAGTGCACATTTGCGTGATGGGCCAGGGATACGCCCACATTGCGGAGGAATTGCGCCAGTTCCAACAGAAGCAAGGCGTTGCGTCTGCTTCGCCGTTCTCGTTGAGCGAGGAGTTCCTGGAGACGTACGCGAATGACCAATCGCGGGTTCAGTCCACCATTGAGTTCCTGCTGAAACACGACTTCCCACGCGTAAGCGTCCTGGACGGAGGGTACTCGGCTGCCCACGGCCACCTCTTCCGCTCTCGCAGCTTGACTGTGGACGACCTGGGCGATCACGACACGCCCAGCTGCAAGCTTTGCCAGCATGACCGCAGCATGGAAGCTGCTATCTCTCCTGTCACCACGTCGAACACGCTGGGTGGTGACGAAAAGAAGGAGTCGGTGCACGAGGACGACTCGGGTTTCGCTGCGAACGCGAGGACGGGGAGCACACGAACCTCGTCTTCTCGCCCATCGAGCGGCGGCATCGACGACGGGGGCTTCACGGATATCAATCTTTCTCCTGCCGCTGCCAACTCGAAAAACCCACAAGCTGGCTCGTACTACTCGAGCTTCGCCGGCGCCTTCAAGAGCGGCGGCAAGACGCTCTTGAGCCCCACGATGGATGGCACCAAGTGGCTCCTCAAGAAGTCAGCAGCAACCACTGCCGAGTTTGCAAACGCTGCAGCCAATATGGGGAACATGGGCAACAAATCCCGAACGGGGAGTATGCAGAGCCCTGCTGCAGCGGGCAAGACGTCTGGAACTCCACCTCCTGCCAAGGAAACCAAGCCAGCGATGCCGAATCTCAACAAGCTGCGCAACTCGCTGGTCGCCATCGGCTCGGAAAGTCTCGATATGCTCAAGAAGGTCGAATCCGCCATGGAGCACGCCGTCGAGCAAGCTGCGGTAGCCACCACCACCACTACAGCGAAGGTCCGGGTTCCGTTCCCGTCCACCATGTCGCCAAAGGATGTTGGAGCTGCTGCATCCCCTGGAGCGACGAAGCCATCCCCCGCCGGCGTGACTGCCCCGAGCACGCCGCCCGCACCGCGTGCTTCGCTCTCACCTGACCCCGCCCACAGCAAATTCTTCCGCGAGTCGACGGACGAGATGTTCACGATTGATGACGACGACGACGATGAAGACCACGAAGGGCACTTCGTGCAGGAATTCGATGGCGAAAGTCGCACTTCGTCGACGTCAAGCTTCGCCTCCCCGACCGCTTCTAGTGCTGGACCTGTTCACGAAGTCGTCAGAGGCCACGTCGGTGAGCTGAGGAAGGGCATGACCGTGAGCCGCACGCAGATGTTACCTTGTGTGAGCAGCCCATTCTTCGCGTGCTACAAGAAGAAGGCGCCAACTGGAAGTGCAGGTGCTACCGGTTCCCACCCACGCCGCGTCGTCGTGATGGAGAACCACCTGGTGGTGCTGAAGTCGGCCACGCGCAACGAGGACGACTTGTTCCTCGTGAAATCATGCCACACGCTGTCTCACATCACGCGGATGACTTGCCTCAAGAAAAACGCGCTCATGGTGAGCATCTACTACAAGTGGAAGGCCGACGACGGGCAGGTCGTGGAGCGACGCAACTCGTACGAGGTGCAGCAGCGTGACGACTTCATCAAGGCCGTCAAGTCGACCATGGACAAGATGTGAGCTTTCACGTCCAGCTTCCGGAGATCGGCTCCAATCCGAGGAGATACCATCGTTATGAACAGGGGATCCATAGCTGATAGCCTGGCAACGAGATGCCAGCACGTGAGGCAGCCGGGATTGCCCTCCAAATAGGCTTCTCGAAATACACAAACTTCATTCCCATGCGATGTTGCGAAGCTCCGCTCGGTCATCTTCTCGTCCTCAGTCGTAGCTTTGCCAACGTAGACTTGCTGCCATGCCGGACAAGAAGCGCGAATCGCTGGCGTCCAAGATCGATGAGGTGGCTCGCAACCAGATCTGGCGCGAGCAGCTCAAGACCGAGTATGAGATGGAAAGCGCCTTGACCCCGTTCCAGCTCAACCCGAAGACACGTACGTCGCGTCGCGCTGGAAATGCTCCCTGCTAAAATCTTTCCTCACTCCACGTGCCAACCATCCGCTTGAACAGTGAGCTCGATCACTCTGAAGCCTACGCAGACGCACCCCGCAGACTTCGGCAAAGTGCAAGACGATAACGCCACACGAGAACTCGCAGCCAGACTGCGCGAGGTAACCAAGCGTCCCACCGAGAAGCATGCCTTACCAATGACTGAAACACAGCGTGTCGGGTGGCTGCACGACATGGCAAGCAAGGGGATTCGAGCGGACATGCATCAACGAATGTTCAAGGGCCGTGGCAGGTACACAAAGCTTACCTTTCACGCCTCCGCAAGCTTGCACTCACCTCGTGTTTGTATCCCGTCTTGGTCTTGGCGCTTCCAGCTGCGACGTCACCAAATTCGCCGACACGTACTGCACCATGGCCGGCTGCAGTCCGTTTGCCGACAAGTCGACTCGCTGATGCAGCACGGAGCAGCAGGAAAGAAACATGTTCTAGCCGACTATAAGAAAGGCTACGCCCAAAAAACATATTAAAGCCCTCCCTCCGTCATCTCCATCACCAGTTCCTCAGCCCTTTTGCGCTTGCTCGCCTCGCCATTTTTGTTTGCAGGAACCTTCTTCGGAGAGAAGAGACGACGACGGCAACCGGAGAGCTGTCTGTCTACCTACACATCCGCTGGCAGGGGAGGCGCAGTAATGGAGCCCCGCCGCTCTGTTCGGTGAGGAACTGCTTCCGCTCCTGCTACTGGAGCGCCAGACGCACTAACAATACTGGACATCGACGACTGTTTCGTGATCGGCGGGAGCATGCTTAAAGTCGGAGACGACAGTGGCTCCATCCCAGCGACCTCCGCGTTTTCGTCCAGCATCGACAACTGGTTTCGGAGCTCCTCGATATGGGAAAGCACAACACGCCGATGACCTTTCTTCACGTCCATGTCAATGAGGTCTTCCTCGTCGATCGTAGCTACGCCTCGCAGCGTATCGAAACCATCTTTTTCAAAATTCTGCGCGTATTCTTCCATCTTGAAAAACTTCAGCCAGTTGTAAACAGTCTCGATATCTGAACAGGGACGC
>JAABLL010000073.1:0-25425 GCA_012295475.1 Phytophthora gonapodyides | reverse complement strand
CGGCGAGCTGCTTTTTTGCAGCAGCTCATGAAGAAGCGCCAAGAAGCAGAGGTTCGTATGTTGTTGCCTTCCACCGAGGACACGTTCCTAACTGCGTTTTGCGATGGCTGCCTGGCCTATTGCAGGACAGTCTCACCTTCAGCCTTCGTCGGAAGGTGAAAAACGATCTGGCCGAGTTTGACGTGCGTGTTCTCGTACCATTGCGTTCGCTCTATTGAAAACGCAAACACTAATGAAAAGTGCCTCTCCTGCAGGGTGGGGGTGGCTTGAAGGCGACAACTGCGGGTGGCAAGCTTTCTTCGCGCAAATCAGTTGGATATGGACTGCGCTCGCTCACAACAGCGCTGAATGCAGCATCTGACAAGAAGAAATACTCGACTACCAACTTGGCGGGCTCGCCAATGAACGAACGAGAGCTCTATCATGCGAACCTGTTGGGTATGGAAAGTGCCTCGGGTGTTATCAAGCAGCAAAGGCTTCAACGAGAGAAGCGCAAAGAGAGTTTGAGTCGCAGAAGGAAGCGGTTCGTTCAAGAATGCGTCTTCACTCACACTCGAATGGGAACGGCGCGAGTAGCGAGCATTTTGGAGGATGTGGTACTGCGAGAAACAAACAGCGAGAAAGACGTTCAGGGGGAAATGGGCCGCGTTCTCGTCTACAAAGAGGTCGCTCGAGAAAACCGATCCATGCGCAACCAGGAGTACGTGAATCAACAGGAACTGGACTCAACATCGGCGGTCGATCGAGACACGAGCTGCTACCACAACTTACTTCTTCAATTCGAGGATGACAGCGAGATGCAAGCGATTCAGCGCAGCAGCGTACAAGTTTCCGTTGAAGCGGCAGACCGTTTCCTAAGCGAAGAGATTTCTGCGGCAACTATGGAGGAGATGGTGGAGTTCGTGCTTTTCATTGCGAGAAAGAGGGAAGAAACCTTACACTCCAGAGACCCCGCGGTCTTCCTCGCGGCAGAGCCGTGGAAAGAGTACAAGGTTCAATTTGCAAGCGGCTGCAAGCTCGAACACGCTTCTTCTATCCCGGAATGTGACGCGTTGGATCAAGGTGAGCTGTTGAATACCCACGAGTTGGAGCACTATTTGTCAATCTTTCGACCATTTCACTCCGTTCCTGGTCAACAGCCTAGCACAGCCGACGAGTCGCTCTTTGTTGGAGCTACGGATGCCATCGAAGAGTGTTTTGTGCTTGGGGAAGAAGTCAAGTCTTTAAGATGGATCGCTCGTTCAGCGTTGCCATCTACTGGCGCTTTGTCAGATTCTGAGCTTTCAGTAGAGCCAATTCCCAACTCGTGCAATCGCGGATCGCGCCGAAAGCTACGAATTCTCCTCTTTGGCCCCCCGTTTGCGGGGAAGGAAACGCAAGCGAAGCTTCTAGGAGAAACGCACAACCTTGCCGTATTCTCCATGCACGAGTTGGTTCAAAGAGCCATCGACAACTCGAGTGACATTGGCCAGCAAGTGGAACGTTATCTAGCTGACGGAAAGGAAGTCCCGCCAGAGCTGTACAGTCGTCTCGTGATGAAAACTATCACAGCGTTTGAGGACCACGCCGACGCAGAAGGAAGCGACAACAAGTCTGGCTGGATTATCTACGACCTGCCTGCAACAGAAAGACACGATCAATGCCTGGAGGAGCAGCTGACTGGGTATGTTGACCCTGCGCTCATTCCTTCTCCGTACGATTTCGAATCTCCTCTCGCGCCAGGATACAGCAAGCCGACGCTGCCCTCGACGTTCCTTTATGGCAAGTCTGGCGTCGATCTGGTATTTCATATCGATTGTCCTCTTGGTATGGTCCTTGATCGTTGCCTGGGCAGAGTTGAGGACGACGCGACAGGAGATCAACATCATTTGGTGTTCGACCCGCCACCGGATGACTCAGTTGTACGGCATCGGCTGCACCATGTAAACCCAAGCGTATACTCGAGCGAGTTACTGTCCTTGCACTGTTTGGCAAACGATGGGTTCTCGTTGAACCACAAGGCTTGGTACGCCAAATTCAAGACTTTACACGAGCCATCCAGCATTGGAATGCCCGCAACCGAAGTTCATGAAGCAATCTCGACAGTCGTGACTCAATTTCAACAAGAAAAACAGGAAGAAGAAGCGTCGAAGCGGCTTCAGCAAGAGGCGAGCGAGCACGAGCTCATGTCGAGTGAGGAGGAGAGACAAACACGCCTTTTGGCCTTTGAAATGGAACTGGAGGCGGCAAAACAAGGTGTCACAAAGCTCGAGGCGGCTGTGGCAGAGGCCGAGGACGCCAAAGCTAAGAAGGAAGAGGTTTTGGAACTACGCCAGAAGCTGGAGGAGGCCCAACGCCAAGTGGATAATGTGTTGAGCAGTGTGAATACCTGGGTGGAGGAAGAGCAGTCACACCGTCCCGCACCAAAGAGCAAATATTCCGGTGAGCTGGTTCCAGCAACAGCTCGTGCCCTGGCGGTTATGTGGAATGACATGGAAGTTGAGTATCTTGCCACGATGAAGACGAGCTTTTCGCTGCTACGAGAACAGCGCCACGGCGTGACTGAGCGGGCACAGTTAATGACGAGCGAGTTCTGTGAGTTTGTTCGCCGCCCTGACCACAAGCAGGAAATCGTAAACCTGTTTCAAAAGCAGTTCAACGACGTGATGGATGAAATGCGCTTTGACGATACGACAAAGGTAGAACTGCATGCCCGCGCGGATATGCTGCAGGAGGAGCTGGGGGCTCTTGTCGAGGCTAAAGGTGCAGAAAATGACGAGGAGCTCAGCGGCATGGTTGGGGACGGGTGGACGGAAGACACTTGTCAACGCGTTGCCGGCGTGTACCAAATGGCGCTCCAGGCGGAATGCGACCGCTTCCGAGTCTCCGTTCAACTCCTTGTGGATGGCTACTACGCAGCTAGCACTGATCGCTCTCAGTTAACCAGCATAGTGGAGACGTGGCAAGCGCACCAGGCTCGACTGGAGTTGGCATGCACGATATTCCGAGATCCAACGAGCGAAAGTCCTCAAGAAGTGCAGTCCACCCCAGCAGCAGCAGCGAAAGCTGCCCCCAAAGGAAAAGCCAAGGCTTCTGTGCCTGCTGTCGTGCCCCCTGCCAGTGGGGCCTCATCTAGCGAGGATTCCCTGACGGAGTCGTTGTCCATGAGCGGGCTGCTGGCCGAGTTCTCGCAGGTTCTTCAGCGGTGCGGATCCTGGATGGAGGCTATTGCTCCAATTGCCGCCATAATGACTGAAAACGTTCCTGGAGGCACTGACGGAGCCAGCCCTAGCAGCGGTGACCTCTGCAAGAAGAATCTGCTGAATGGGATCAAGTATGAACATGATCTGATGCAGCGCCGAGTGCGATTTCTCCAAGAAGCCACCAAGAAATCCTGCGACGAAATCACGCGGGCAATGCGCTCCGTCGAACTCACTTTACGGGGCGTTCTCGAGGATCGGAGGGATCGAGAGCAAGTGGCTATTGCTGCCTTGGTTGAGCATATCCGTGCCGCTATTGAGGCTGAAGTTGCCCTTCCGTCCTTCATCGACATCAGCGTACGTTCTCGTAGCTCTTTGTTAACGCATCTCGATCGGTTTGATCACTAATGCTTGACGTGTAATGCTACAGCCCGAGTTCATGCAACGGTATCCGACGACTGTGCAGCTGCGTGAAGATACAATGGTGCGGATTGATGGCAGCAGACGCTTGCTGCCGCGAACGCCGCCTGACGCGCCACCACTTGTCGAGGAAACGCACGCTCTGCTCCTCAATCCTCGACAGCGCGAATGCCTACGGGAGGCTTTAGCCTCTCAAACTTTCGATGACTCGGGGCTGCTTCCACTGTGCACGTTGGTCGAGACGATGACTGCCTTGACCTCTCAGCCCGACGCACTGCCAGAAGTCTGGCGTCGATGTCCTGCACATGTCATCGCTGAGGTAAGACAAGGCAAACCTGCAGCAAGAACGAAATCTCTGGAACTGACCCTCTTCGTGACCAATCCACAGATCGCTGCAGGTTTCACCACGCAGCAGTCGACGTTCGTGGATATCGACGCGTTGCTCGCCGCCATGAGCACTCGCGAGGACCTCCTGCTTCAATTCCAAGCGGACGAGGCTTGCAAGCAGCTCGAACGCCGGCGCCACCTGGAACAGCAAGAAGAGCAAGAGCAAGAGCGGCTTCTCCAGCAGGAAGAAGCTCAGCAGCAAGAGTCACAAGACAGTGAGCCCATCGGCGACGAAATCCAATGACGCAACGTCTAACACCAAGCAGACAAACCAACACGAATGTATTGCCCTGCTCCTCTCTCTCTCTGTCTATATCGCCGCTTTTGGTCTACAGGATGACGGGGTTCTCGCCCACCTCCGCGACAAAGTCGTGTGCCTCGCCCATGAAGATCTTGAGCTTCTTGTCCTGCAGCGCGCGCATGCGGTTGCGGGGCAGCATGCCGAACACGGCCTTGCGCAGCACGTCCTCGGGCTTGCGCTCGAACTGCTCCTTGGCCGTGCGCTCCTTGAGCCCACCCGGGTGGCCCGTGTGCCAGCGATATAACTTATTGTTCCACTTGTTGCCCGTGAGCACGATGTCCTTGGCGTTGATCACCACCACGTAGTCGCCGCAGTCCACGTTGGGCGCGTACGTAGGCTTGTGCTTGCCGCGCAGGATGGGCGCCAGCTGCGACGCCAGACGACCCAGCACCTGCCCCTTGGCGTCCACCACGTGCCACGCCACCTTGGACGCCTGCGCGATCTTGCTCATGCTGTCCCGACGAGCTGCTCGCTGCACCTCCCGAAGCGCTTGCTGGCCCCAGAAATGCTCGAACTGAGGACTGGCCTGGGCGTGGACCGACTTTCAGCCAATAGGATAACCGAACGATTTCCATTGGTTGAAAATATATTTCCCGAGCCATTTTCGACAGATCAATATGGGCCGCTACACGACGGTGCAGACCATCAGCGATAAGGATGCGCAGGGCGCCGCTGTGGCGTATGACGCGGTGGCCACGGGCGCAGAAGCACTAGCCGTCAATGCTGCACCGAAGTCCTCGTCTGGAGATACCGCGGGCGGCTCGAAACCGCACATCAACCGCGTGGACAACGTGTCCGGCAGCACGGCGGGCGCCGGAAGTGGCGACTTCCACACGTACCGCGCCGCCCGACGACGGTAAGTCCCGAGGTTAGTGATAGTATGGTTGAAGTAGTACTAATCTCTAGATGTGGTAGCGAGTTGGAGCGCGTGGAGGCCATGGAGCAGCGCTACAAGCAGAACAAGGCGCAGCGGGAGTTTGACGAGACGCGCAAGCGCAAGGCCGACGAGTTCGAGGCCAAGATGCACAAGCGCGCGGAGAAGCGGCGGCGCCGCAAGGAGCGCGCCAAGGCCAAGGCTTTAGATGGGGAAGAGGAGGAAGAGGAGAAGAAAGAGGAGAGCAATGCAGACGAGAAGGAGAAAAGTACAGTACCCGAGACGCCAGGCGGTGTACCGGAGATTCCCAATGACGGCAGCTTCTTGGAGAAAATGCTGGCCATGCAGAAGGAGAAGAGCGAGGGGAAATGAAAAGAGGCGCTGGAAATATGAGGCCTGGAGCTGGAGCTGGACGAGAACGACAGGTGTGGTTTCTCTTGTTCAAAGGTATTCATTTTTGTTACATGCATCTCTCTTCTCTCTGCGTGTTGACACCCACATACACGAGCGACCGCCTAGTTGTCATCCTGGAAGATCAGCGCGACGCCGCGTAAAACCCACTTGGCGCTGCCGCAGTCCGTCGGCAGAGTCGCCAAGAAGATGTACGTGTGACCGCGGAAGCGGGTGAGGTAGACTGGACACTCGTAGATGTTGGGGTCGTGCCGCAGGTAGCCCACGGAAGAAGGTTCCCAGGTCGGTAACGTGGTGACGGCCTTGACGTAGATGACCGGCATACTCCAGAGCAACTCCTTCGGGTTGCTGTCCAGCAGCGTGCCGCCGCACTCTGTCGGCGGCGTTGCCCCGACCGGGTAGCGCTCATTGATCTCGTCCAGCGTACTCCACCGCGCACCCTCGAGGATCAGCCCATGCGCGAAGACTCCGTCGTCCGGGTAGTACGACACGGTCGAGTGGTCCTGGATTGTGGTCACGTGGGTCTCCACCGTCATCTGGTTCAGCGGCATGAACCGCTTACGAGAAGTGACCTGCAGACATGCCGTCGTGTAGGCTGTCGGGTTGAAGAGAGCTGGCAGCCAGATCGAGAAGGGCGTCACGAAGCAGCTTCCGCCCCCTCCGGTAGTGTCGCCGGCCCACATGACGAGCTGTTCGTGGCGCTTGACCATATCCGCGAACCAGCCGCTGAGCGACTTGGTCGACGGCCACGCCTTCTTTTCCCACTTGCACTGTGAGAACGGGTTGCGTCCAGGCACCTCATTGAGCGACATGGCGGTGGCCAAGTCCTCCATTGACTGCGACATATTGAGCTGGCCATTGAGCCCTTTCTTGAGATCACCCAGCGACAAGCGGATCTCCTGGAGTAGAACGTTCATGCGGCTGCACTCCTGAAGCGCGACAACCACGAAAGGACCGTGCTCCTCTGTCAAATGGGGCGTTGCTGCCTCAACGACGTCCAGCATGTTGAAGAACTCGGGACAGCGAGCTTCCAAGTCGTCAATGGAGGCTCGCAACACGGACGTCTTGTCACCTCCTCCTTCCTCTCCCCCGCCGCCGCCGCCAGCTCCGCCACCGATGGTCACAATCGTGTAGCAAAGCGTCTCGCACGTCGTCGTGAGGTAGCCGATTTCAGCGTTGGGGTGAAGCCCGAAGAGCGGTGGGGCCTCAGGAACCATGTTCTTCTCGATGTAGTTGGCGTACTCGGCAAAGGAAAACTCTTGCGGGTTGGGCGACTTGAAACCCGGCCCCAGCTCCATGCCGTTGAGTAGCCCTGGGTCGATGAGCACCATCAGGTACGTGTTGTTGGTACGACGATCCCAGGCGTCCGTGATGTGGCCGCCGTACATGATCTCGCCAAAGAGATAGCGCAGATCATCCCACGGAACCGAAACGTTGTTGTCCAGGTACGAGTGCAGGATGTTGGCACAAATGGTAAGATCGCCCGTGTTGAAGCTGTACGCTCGGCTCCAGCCTTGCTGCCCGAAGCGCCGACGTCCCAGTACAATGGCGTGGAACCAGCACAGCGCGAAGAGACAAGCCTTGAACTCGGCAGGTTTCGTACAGGCCTGCACCTTGTCCTCTCCGAAGTTGGCCCAAGCACGGCGCAGGTTGGATTGGATGTCCGAAGGCGCCTCATTAGCCACTTTGATGCAGCTCTGAAGCAGAGACTCGGGGATATTCAGCATGTCCGGGAGCGGAGGAGGTTCAGCGGAGATGAAGCATCGGAAGAGATCGTGAGCGCCTTCCGTGGCGACTTCTTCGAGCTGCCGCTCTAGAGTCGGCAGCCAGGACTGCATCAAGTGGACGTTCTGCAGGATGATCCACCCCCCTTCCGTACTCAACCGCTTCAATGCATCGCCCGCGTAGGCTTCTTGGCCCTGGCCCATGGAAATATTGATGAAGTTGTTGTTTTCCAGACTCACGCCGTTGGCTTTGCCGAGGGTTTCGACCCATGGGGTTGGATCGACACCGGGGAAGAGCACAAAGAAGATCGGGATACTGGGGTTGGTCTCAGCATAGGTCGACTCCATGTTGAACGGTGGCTGGGTCACGTACTCCTCGCCCAAGGACTCGAGGATGAACGTACGCAACGCGTTGGTGACGCGATCCGGTCGCATCGCACGCAGCAGGATCAGCCGCTGGAACGCCGTAAGCTTGACGAAATCCCCAGGAATCTTCTGACGTTCGGCGTCCTCGGTAGCAAACCACTTCCTCCACTCGTCGGGGTCGTTTTGAATAGCATCTCCCAGCCCTTGGAAGGCTTTGGCGCTCTCAAGGGCCTTCAATTTGGACCAGATCGCTGCAGGAAGCCACTCCGAGGCGGAGCCAGCGTTGCCTGCATCCGGATGGGCCTTGCTGATGAGGAAATATTCCACCTCAGAGTCACTCAACAAGCCGTCTTTGAGCAAAATCTTGAGACACAGCATCGTCGCTACGGTGAGCTTGTTGCGCTCGAAGAGACCGCGGCGTACGTAGTTGTACACACACGAGGTGATGCTGTCCATGAGCACTTGGCACCGTTCTTGCATCTCTTCGTCGTTCAAGTCAGCGACGGCTGCCTCACTCTCTTCATTCTCTTCATCGCCAGCTCCTTCACCGCCGTCCGCTGGTGCAGCACCCGCATCTGCTACTGGAGCAACTTCACCTTCTCCTGATGCTCCATCCGACTCGTTAGCCATGAGACTTCTTGCTGGTGGAGCGCGATAGATGCCGGACAAGAAGACTTGCTGGAAGGACGCGAGCGAGTAGATGTAGTACGAATGCACCTTGCTGATGTCGTTCATCAGGAAGAAGAGCAGCGAGCCTCGCGCGGCGATGCTGCGGTACTTTTCGCTCGTAATGTTGACCGATTCCTGCGTCTTTTTCGCCGCCTCCATGTTGTTTTGAGTGCGTTGAGCCTTGTGCTTGGTGTCGCTCAGAATCTGGATGAGAGGCTGGTTGTTCGTGATATCGTCGTCCGCACTCGCCAAGTAGAAGAGGATGTCGTCCTCGAGCTTTTTCAGCTCGATCTTGCCGTTGTTCTGCTCCTGGATGAGCTTTTCCCGCTTGATGGCCAGGTCTTGACGCTCCTTAGACACGACGAGGTTCAAGAGCTGGTCTTCTAGACCGAGCATCGTGACCGTGAAGTTGACGATCGTACACTCCGCTTGGATCTCAGGCGGGTAGTGAGGGTTGCCCAGCTTCGTGTGTAGATACAGGTGGAAGTTGTCGTTGTACGGGACAGAAGCGTCGCCGATCTGGATCTCGTATCGAGCTCCACGACGTGAAGTTGAACGTTGGATGACTGGAGCCAGGATGGGATCGATCTTCTCGCCCAAGTTTTCAATCATGAAGGCTCCGTCAGTACCAATCGCCGTCTTCAGACGCTCAATCCACATCTTCTGCCCCACGCGTACAATGATGAGGTTGTTATGCGCCTCCATCTCACGGATCCACGCAATAGCTTGCAATTGAGGGTCCACGATAAGCGGTCGTCGTCCCATAGTCACCGTGGTCACCACGATAGCGCCATTCTCCGTCGACACGCGGTCAGAAGGAAGTTTCTGAGTGTTCCACTGGGCAATTTGAGCGTCATTTGTCAGGATGAGAAGCGGGTTCGCTTCTTCGGACATGGCAATGCTTTCACCTCCTGCAGCGGTGCGGAGGTACGGCACCCAGTGCTTGTTGATGAGCTCATCGCGGAACGGCTTCGTGAATGGTCCAATGTACGAGATAAAGGCAGACGCGAGAAGCACGTCGCCCACCAGCAGGTCCTTCTCCTTCTGGAGCTGGAGAACGTTGATGCCCCAACGTACGTTCTCGCTGGAGAGATCATTAGTCAGCGTACCGGCCAGCTTCATCTTCCGGTTTCCGGTTTCGACGGCGTTAATGGCGTCTTCCTTCTCCTTCTCCGCTGCCGCAGCCTCTGCTAACAGTTTGTCGAGCTTTGCCTGCAGATCCGCCACAAGCGCTGTAACCTCTCCGAGACGGGTATTGGCAGCCTCGAGCTCGAGGTTCGCAGCGGCCAGAGCTTGACGCTTGGGCTCAACGGTGATGACGATATCGTAGTACATGACGATGTTGACGACCCAGGAACACAAGCCAGCAGCAGCCTTGTTCTTGGAAAGGATGATGTCGTAGTTGAAATGCTCCATCTCCAGGTACATGCGCACCTCCTTCCAGTTTTGGGTAGGCACTTTGCCATCATCTACCACTTGCTTGAAGCCCACGAGGTAGTCGATGTACTCGGGAATGTTACCCAGAAGCTGCTTTTTGACCGTGTCCCACTTGACATCCTTCACCTTGCCGGTCTTGGAGACCTGGATGTTCGGATGTACGCCAGCTAAGAGCACCATCGTGGCTGAGAAGACGTCGTCGACGCCAGCAGGAGGCTTTGACATGGTCTTACATTCGCCCAGATCCTTCTTGTTCAACGAGTCCAAAGCAGCCATGGCCTGTTCGACAGCAGGCTCGGCCTTGGCCAGATCTTCCATCGTCGAGCGCTGCTTCTCGGTGACTTCGGCCTGAATGATGGCGCATTTGGCAGCCTCATCTCCGGCCTTCTTACTCTCCGTCTCGACATTCGCCTTCTCCTTGTTGACGGCCTCAGCAATGCCTGATGAGACGGCCTTCTTGTCTTCAGCGGCCTCAAGAATCACCTTGAGCTCGACCTCCAGTCTCGACACGGTATCGCCCGTCTCCTTGAGCTTCTGAAGACCTTTCTCCAAACGATCGATCGCTGCGGCGTATTCCTCGACTTTCTTGCGTAGAATTTTCTTGTACAGTTGAAGCAACTCGAGATACGACTTGGGGGTGGTGTACACGTGACGGCGTTCTACCTGGAAGAAGCGCTCCGCGCACATGTTGACCGACGTGAACGAGAAGGGCATGAACTTTTCAATGCCCGCGCGCGACTCCTCCGACCCAAGCAAGTCGCCAATCTCCTTGAGCTTCTCCCGCCCGACAGACAGCAGAGCTTCCTTGGGCCACGGCTGGAACCAATCGATAACTGTACAATTTACTAGTGCCGGGAATTTCCGTGCTCGGTTGCGGAAGTCATCGCCGACAGGAGAGAAGCAGAGACACAAGTGAAGCCGCTTGCGGATCTCCGCTTGGAAAAACTTGACGACTTCCTTGCGGTCCTTTGTGCCGGCCACAGGGGAGAGCAGGTTGACGATGTTGTCCATATCTTCCATTGCGAACAGGTCTGGAATTTCACCGGAGGCCAGTAGATCGTTCAAGTAAATGAGGAACTTCTCGTTGGTGATCTGCGAGTCGGTGAGCATGAACACGACTCCTCCGTCCTCTTCGTTGCGAGACAGCATCTCCACTACCGCCATGTGCATCTTGCGCAGATCTTCCTTGAATTCGTTCTCGCCGTACTTGGAACTGATCGTGATCTGGCGAACAATGAAGCCGCAGATGTGGGAGGCCAGGCGAGCAAGGGAGCGCTTGCCACTGCCTCCGACACCGACCAGTAGCGCGTGTCCACTCTCGTTTCGTAGAATCCGCACAATGCGAGCCACGTGCTTCACCGCGTCGTCGAACAAATCGAGCTGCATGGCCGTGTTGCTCTCGTTGTTGTTGTACTCACGCAGCTGAACTTGGAGGTTCATCTTGAGGTCGTCCAAGTTGGTTCCCATGATCTGATCGTACTCACTGTCGCCATCTTTTGTGAAGTGGCAGAAAATGAGCGGCCACGAGTTCTCGACGGCGTAGTATCGGCTCGTATTGCACGAGGCGAACGACTTTTTCACTTGCATTTGCACGAGCTGGTTGTATTTCTCGATGTCAGCCTTGCACACAAGGCGGTCCCCGTACACACGCTCACTTTCGTGTAGCCACAGCAAAACAAACTTCTCGGCACTGTTGAAACGGTCCTTCTTGGACGCGATGAGACCCTGGAAAACGTTCGACAAGTGGCGCACGTTGAACTCGTAGTGGAAGTTCGCGGCGGTTTTTCGGAACGTACTGACGACGCTAGCGTGAAGGCTGAGCGCTGCCTTGATCAGAGCGTTGGAGAACTGCGAGTTGCTCAACTCATCGACGAATCCCGACAAGTGGCCACCCAGGAACGTCTCGTAGATCGTCACCAGACTTGGCGCCTCGGGCATGCCCATCGCGAACGTACAGAAGTGCCGCTGAAGTCGCGGGTCGACCAGGAACGACCCTGCAGTCGGGTTCATACACGAAACAACCTGCGTGTTGAGAATGTTCTGCGTCTGAAGCTTGATGCGGTCAAACCAATGCCGATACTCCATCACTTGTCGCAGCAACGAGATAGCGCTCTGCGTGTTGTAAGGGTCTACCTCCGGCAGATTCAAGTCATCCATGAAATAGATGAGTCGAGCCTTGCCCGGAGGACCAAGATTGATACCAGTCTTCCGCTCCAGCTGGCCAAACATTGTCTGTTGCAAGATTGAGCTCGTCGTGTAGAAGTTAAAGTTGATGGTGCAGTAGCGGAATGCAGCCGTCGCTTCGTCCTTGCTGAGCTTCTTCAACATGCCCATGATATTCTGCGTCTTGCCCGTACCCGCAGGTCCGCACACCATCACCGGAACGCTCTTCGAGATGAGATTCTCGAGCCAGAATGCAATCGATGCCGTCTCCGTGGTGGGCACTGTAATTTGGTTGATCGGACTTGGGGACACGTACGTCTCCGTGTAAAAGTAGGGGCTTTTGGCCCACGAATTGAACTTGGAAGTGTCGGGGTCCAGCCAGAAATCAAACACCGTGTTGCTTGCTGAAGCCACGAGCTTGACGTCCTTCCACTGGTTCTTCCACCAGTTGCTAAACTCCGCCGAGTAGTCTGTCCCGTCGTCACTCAAGGTGAGAATGGAGCCAAAAGACCAGACGCAGCAGAAGACGAACGTGTTCTGCATCACGCTGTAGTCCTCGAGCACTTGAGGGGTCAACAGGCAGTCGATCATGTTCAACAAGTTGGTCACCAGCGTCGTTTCCTCCACTGGGACGACAGGCACCAGCTTCTTACGGAAGAACCTGAGCGTCGTCTCGATATACTGGTCAAAAAGCGCCTGGAACTTGGAGCGCGTGTCTGGGGTGAACATCATGTTCCTGAGCCGGTGATCCACAGGCTGTTGGCAATGCCGATCGAGCCAACTGTCGATTAAACAGCGCCATTGGTAGCCCTCCGAGGTGGAAATGTACAGAATACCAGCTCGAGACACTGTCGCTGGCGTAGCGTAGACCAGATCGCGAATCTCGAAGATCATACGCATGTGGACTTTTAAAGGGATTCGCTCGTTTGAGGCCAACGTAAGCATTCGGTTATCGTCCATGACGGAGTTCATCGACTCGATCCAGTTCGCATCGAGATCTCCGTCCAGAATGATCCACTTGGGGTTGTTATCTTCATCTCCATTGTCACGGCGACGAGATCCCAGATCTCTCATAATTCGTGAGAGCAAGCCGTCCTTCCATTCACGGGTTTTCAACACGATATAACCGTACAGCTCATTCGTGCTNGGAATGTCGGGCTCTGCACGCTTGAACGCACCTGCCACACACAGCACACTCTTGACGGCTCGAAGACCCCAATCGTAGTGCAGTTGTTTGGATAAAAGCTGTCCGAGCAACGAGTACAACCCGTAGAACTTGGACGCTAGGATCTTTGCCTGCGTGAAACCTTCTGCCATCAACATGTTCTCGCAGATGAGCACGAGATCAGGTACCATGACAGTCATGGGCCGGAACAACGCCTTGAGGCCTTCCGGCAATTCAGAGCGTCCCAAGTATCCGGGATTCATGGTGATGAAAGCACCAACTGTTGGATCCAGCATCACCTCGTCATTCTCGAGGATAAACCTCTCGTCGTCAGCTTTGCAGGCGTCACACACAGCCTTGAACTGGACAGAACACACTGACAGAACCTCTGGTACCAATCGATTGAACTCGTCAAAGCAGCCCCAGGATCCCGACGACGCGAGGCCCTTGAAGATGTTCCCGAGACTCTTGAAATCCATCTCGGGCGAGCAGTTAAACACGTAGCATACTTTTCCGAGAGCATTGGCCAAATCCTTGGTCGTCTCTGTCTTGCCCGTACCGGCAGGACCAGCAGGAGCGCAGCCCATCTGCAGGTTGAGGGCTTGTGTTGCCGTCACGTAGATTCGATCAGTCAGCGGTGTGATCACCAACCGAGGGCCATTTCCTAGGTATTCGTAGTCGTAAGGAATACCCGCGTCACAGATTAGAATCTGAGCACGCGCATTGTTAGGGCCTCGGAAGGTGCTGTCACGCTTCAGAAAGCTCCCCGCTGCTGGCGAAAAGTAATGTTTTAGCTGGGACTGCCACTGGAAGTGCGTTGACTCCTCCACACCCCCACGAATCATGTTGGCCACGATATCTCGGCCGTGGGCGTCCATTGTAATAAGCACCATCACGCGCTGTCTCTCCGCGAAGGAAATGTTACTTTGCGTGAGCTTGATCAGGTCTTCGAGCTGCTGCTCCTGCATTTTGTTGTAGTTTTTCAACGCGTCCTTATCGCCGCCCTGAATCGCTCGGAAGGCACGCTCAACCTCTTGAACGTAGTGGACACCTGCCGCCAAAAGAATGATCTGAGCCGCATCCATGGGCTTGTTCGTGTCGTCCTTGAAGTTGATCCACTCGACACGAGGCATTTCAGTGTAAGCAACGAGCGATCGTTCAATATGCTTGAACAGCGTCAGCCGCATAGCCCGCATGATCGTCTCTAGGTAAATTTCGGCCTCTCCTTCGAGCACAGGCGGCTGGAAGAAATCCACAATTTCGTGACCCACGCCGGCCACGAACGACGTAGCAACGGGCCGCTCGCCGGGGCCACGATCCACGAGCGTCAGTGTCTTCGTAGCCAAGTAGATCTTGGAGCAGTGCGGCATGATCCGATCCGGATGAGACCCATTCGACAGAATGTCCAGTAAATCTGCTTCGGACATGAAGTAGAAACGCGGGAATTGGCGGCGACGCCCATCCAGAAACTCTTTGAGGCGGTGCTTGCACAGCTCGAGCTTCTCAACAATCAGCTCCAGTCGTTTGATGAGTCCAGACTCTGTACATGCTTCCTGTACGTTCAGCATTTTCCACGCCGTTTGAAGAATCTGGCGAACTTCTCTGTCAATGTCCTCGAAGTCAGACGTTAGCTCGGGGAGCTGCTTCTTCACCTCTTCGGACTGGATAAACAATGGCTCGAGGTAGCTCCACGACCGCTGGATGTCGCCAAACAGCAGAACAACTTCGTTGATGGACGACAGACCGATCTGGAGCTTCGCGACTCGGGGCTCGAACTCGGATTGATACGGTGAGGCGCTCATACCTTGAACATCAATTTGATGCGTCTCCAGAAGCTCAAAGTTCTCCTCCGATACCTTGAGAAGGGGTACGATTTCGTCCTCTGGTGCGCCTGGGTTGTACGCAGTCATCTCCCAGTTCACTTCTGCCCACAGAGCTTCAAGCTCAATCAATCGAAGCTCAAGCTCTTGTTCCTTCTCTGCCTCGTAACAAATTTCATTGATGTCCGAGCTGAAGTTGAAGAGGTTCTTGCTCAGAATCAGAGACAGACGTTGCTCTGGGTCTTCATCTGGGGTTGCGAACTCTCCTGTGTGGGCCATAATGCGCTTCCAATGTCTTGGGCGCATGTAACTGGCCGATACACAGCGGATGAGCGGGTGGGTCTTGTCAAAAGCTTGGCATTCCTTCAAGATTGACATGTACGCATCGCTCCATTGAATTCCCTTGGGAATCTTCTTGAGCTCTTTCAGCGCAGACTGCACTTCAATCTGCAGCACGTTCACATCCACTTCTTTGAATAAAATGTCCTGGGTGTCTTTGAAGAAGGCCTTAGCGCGCTTGATGATCGCCCAGACAGTCTTCATCGCGTCTGCATCGGCCTGCATTAGCCCCATCATCCGAAGCGATTCATTCATAAGCTGCGGGAACCCGAAGATTGAGCACAACTTGGTGTTTTCCTCGCACTTTTTCATCTCCATGTTCCAGTCGACAAGGTAACTCTCGATCTTCTCCAACCCCTTGTCAGGCTCCAGATTGGATGACCAGAAGTCCAAGGTCTTGAGGGTTTCCATCTTCTGCGCGATCATCTTCTCGTACGCGACGATCTTCTCTTCGGTCTTCTCGCTGAAGATCCGCGTGGGCTCCTGGGTGCGCTTCTCCGTGACTGGGACTTGCTTCTCGACATCGACGAAAAGCTTCTCCATGTTCTCAATCTCCACCAGCTCCTTGTCGACATGGCCCCCGCTTTTCTTGATATTCAGGAAGAGCTGTCGCACTTGGTCCAGAATCAAGTGGTTCGTCGCCTTCTCCATCTCCAGCTTGCGAATGATTTCCTTCACCTTCCGCAGCGTCTCGAGGCCTTCCGTCTCGCTATTCGGGATGTCTTTCCGCAGATCCACAAGAATGCGTCGAAACTCTCCGTTCCGCTTGTTCATCGTCGCCATTACACGTCGAAGAAGCTCAGGCGAGTCGAAGTCCTTTTGTGAAGAGAGCGGTGGCAGACACTTTGTCTTGTTCTCATCTGTTGGAGGCTGGAACACGGCAGTGAAGGGCGAGCCACGGATGGGGCCTGCGATTCCGTTAAACGTGCCACCGAAGTCTACCGAGATCTCGTATTTCCCAGCTTGCGGTGGCGTGAATGTTACCACATACGTTCCATCGTTCTTGTCGAGGACCGACGCCACTTGTTCCAGCTCGGCCTGAGGGTCATCGCAGTACTTGAGAGTGATCGTGAACTCATCACCTCCGCAGTCTCGAGGACTGTCTTCTTTGTCGCGGGATTGAATGATAAACGTTGTCGGGAGTTCAGCTAAGCAGTTATCGCTGAGCGCAGCGATCAAGCAAGGCCCGAATGCAAGTGACTTCGGGGCCGCCGTGACCGAGTGGAAGCGGAACGACGTGGCCACGTTCGTGTACATCCCACCGGATAGCGACACTCGGACTTCCGCTGCGAGCGGCCCGAATTTCTCAAAGCTTGGCGCGGTTGCCTGGAGAACAGTTGGGCTCAGAACTGTGCCCGTGACGTCTACAGATCCCTTTGCCACTGCGAAACGCAGCGTGGCGTTTTGACCCGTGAAGTTGAAGCCATTAACTTTCACCTTTGCACTTCCCGTGATCGGCCCTTGCTTCGGTTCAATCGACGAGATCGAGTACGGAGGCCCAACGATCTCGCTTGCATTGAGCACGTGCAAATCGTTGTACCAGCGGTTCGCCCAGCCTCCAAAGAAGATCAGGTGGTTCGTGGTTGTATCAAACACCATAGCAGTGTCAGCTCGTGCCTTTGGAAGCTCTCCTTTCACAGGAGGGTTGAGCCACACCATAGCGCCAGTGTCCAACACTGCCGTGCTGTTCAGGTATGCTCCTTGGGCCGTCCCCGACTCGGCAAGATCTCCGCTGTTGCCACCAAACAAGAACACTTTCCAGTGTGGCACTGCCGCTACACTCACACACGTGTGGTTCCAGATGGGAGCAGGCAATGGGGTGCTCAACATACTCCAGGTGTTGGTTGGCAGATCAAACACGAAGATGTCTTGAAACTGCTTGAAGCTGTTCCAGCCTCCGACGACCAGCAACTGCTCTTTCACCAAGCACGTTTGATGTCCCGATCTCGGCTCGGGTTTTTCACCGTCAGCCTGGACCTCCTGCCACTTGAAAGAGTGCAAGTCCAACGCGTGCAGGTCGTTGAAGTCGGTACGTCCGAAGCCGTTGCCGCCGTAGCCACCAAACACGTACATTTTCTCGCCAACAAGTGTGGCGCTATGAGCTCCACGGCATTGCGGAAGCCCCTCCCAGAAACCTTGGGCATACTTCTGCTCCCACACCTTCAATTCCGTGTTGAAGATCCACAGGTCGTTCATGCGCTTTTCAGCTGCAAAACCTCCGAAGATGATGATGTTCTTCTCGAACAAAATGGCCGAGTGCCTCCATCGCGGCGCTGGCATGTCGTCGTCACTCTGCGAGCTCAATACCTTCGACCACATGTAGCCTGCCATAGAACTAGTGAGTGCGGATGCAAGGAACTTGCTGACAAGTGACTCTTTGTGTCGTACCATTTGTGACGTCCAGCCTGTAGAGCTCGTTGGTTGGGCCTGGTGGCGACTTGTGATCGCACCCGCCGAACATGTAGATGGTCGTCTCGGTTTCCGAACTCTTCAGAGTGAAAGAGTGGCCAGATCTCTTGACAGGGATTTCTCCATTCTGCTTCGGTGCGATCCACGCCAGCTCCGGCTCGCACCCGTATCCGATGGGCTATCATCCGACCCAAGAGGTAAGCAACCACTATCCAACAATGACACTCAAACATGAGGAAAACGACGCACCATTGTGGCTTGGCCCTTATCGGGGTACGCCTAGATTGAAGCTGCCCTTCTTGAAGGAATTCCTCGTCTACAACCGCCTTCCGCTTGCTGCCGTTCCTTCGTCTCCGGTTGTATCCACGCTAAAGCGATCAGTCGGCAACCTCCTGTGGCACAGACGCTATTCAAGAGGCGCGCCTCTTGCGGTCGTTCGCACAAGATATCGCAGCCCCTTGGGCGAAAGCGGTTTTCAGTCAACTCACGCAACAGTCCACAGCCCCACTGCCCTCGCGTCCCGCACGAACCGGTTTGGTAGATCTTTGTGCTTCAAAGCGCATGCTTTATTTCAATGCGGGATCTGTCCGCTCCACATGCTCTAGACGCGTAGACATCATCTGCAACCGGAGCTCCAAGCCGCCACTGCTGGAGCAGAGGTTTTGGTTTGGCAACTCGGTTGCTCGACCAACTCAACACCACTTGGCAGCAGCTCATCCACCTAGTTGTTGAATTTGAAGAAAATAATGTCGCCGTCCTGGATCTCGTACTTCTTGCCCTGCTGCTTGAGCTTGCCGGCCTTCTTGACAGCCTCTTCCGTGCCCACTATACATTGAACAAAGCACAATGGTGTTAGATCATTTGAACGCCCACACTACACACCGAGGAAACACCAAACACTCACGCTCTTTCAGGTCCGCGAAGGCCTGGACTTCGGCCATGATGAAGCCCTTCTCGAAGTCCGTGTGGATGACACCAGCCGCCTGGGGTGCCAGTCGTCCCTTGCGGATCGTCCAGCCGCGCACCTCGTCCTTGCCAGCCGTGAAGAAGTGGATCAGGCCAAGCGCCTGGTATCCCATGCGGAGCACGCGGTTCAGGATCGACTTGTGCGTCGGGTTCTCCTTGAAGTACGTCTGCAGCTCACCGCCGGCCTCGAGGTCCAGCAGCTCGAGCTCAAACTCGCAGCTGAGCGGGACGACAGGCTCGTTGCCGCCGCGCTCCTTGATGTACTCAGCGATCTTGGGCAGGTACTTGTTGCTCTTGCGCAGGTAGTCGCGCTTGCTCACGTTGATGAGGTACACGACGGGCTTGGCCGTGAGCAGCTGCATGGTGTTGAGGATCTCGACCTCGGGGGCCGTCCACGTGCCGAAGGACACGTCCTTGCCGTCCTGGAGCCACTCCAGGATCTTGCACAGCGACTCGTACTCGACCTTCTTCTCCTTGCCGCCCACGCCGCGCTCGGCGAGCTTCTTGACGCTGGCCACCTCCTTGGTGACGCGCTCAATGTCCTTGAGACGCAGCTCCTCCTGGATGATCTTCATGTCACGCACGGGGTCCACGTTGCCCTCCACGTGGGTCACCTCGGTCGAGTCGAAGGCGCGCACCATGTGGTAGATGGCGTCCACAGCCGCAATGTGCGACAAGAAGGCGTTGCCCAGACCGGCACCTTCGGCGGCGCCGCGCACGAGGCCGGCGATGTCCGTGATGGAGATGACCGGCGGCACGACGCTGGTGGGCTGGTACTTGTCCACGAGCCAGTTGAAGCGCTGGTCGGGCAGCGGCACCACGGCGTCATTGGGGTCGATGGTGCAGAAGGGGAAGTTCTCGGCCGGAATGTGCAGCTTGGACAGGCAGTTGAAGAACGTCGACTTGCCCACGTTGGGGACACCCACGATGCCGATCTTGACGTTGTTACCGGGACGGCCCAGGTAGGTGCGCGTGGGCTGAGAGGGGAAGGAAGCAGCATACAGTTAGAGAAAGGTGGTCGGGACCTGGAGAGGTAAGGGGGAAGCGCTCACCTCTTCGGTCTTCTTTCCCTTGGGCGGCATGGTGGACAGGTAGCTGAGGTCTCTTTGCTTGATAGACGTGAACTAAAGCAATGGCGCTCGATGGCTCAAAGGGGAATTTAACCCTTTTCGCAAGGGGGAATATTTAACCGCTCTTTGCAACCAGGGGAAGGTGATAGAACATGGAGGGATGATATGAAC
This sequence comes from Phytophthora gonapodyides, assembly GCA_012295475.1. Taxonomy (NCBI): domain Eukaryota; phylum Oomycota; class Peronosporomycetes; order Peronosporales; family Peronosporaceae; genus Phytophthora; species Phytophthora gonapodyides. Next base: position 5,554 of record JAABLL010000073.1, on the reverse strand, counting down.
CATGAAGAGCTTCATCTTTGGGCTGTGGCGTGCCCGCGGCGCTCAAAGTTCACCGCGTTCACTACAATAATGCACCATCTAGCGCCTCGATCTACAGGGAAGCAGCTGTCGCTTGCGGGTTGCCGCCAGCCCTCACTTGTTGCGCCAACCTGTCCGTTTCTGAAAAGGAGCATGACAACGAAAGCAGAGTCAGAAAGCGCAGTCAATACAACCCAAATCCAAGCAAGACACGTACCAGCTTTCTTCTTGGCCGCCGCAACGCCGAGAACGACGAACACCACCGCCATGACGCCCAGGAAGACACCGACGCCAACGAAGATGGTCTGCGGAGCCGTGTCCGAGCTGCTCAGCGACGCGCACGTAGTGATATCCTTGACACTGCAGTCCGTACCAGTGTAGCAGGACAGGCAGCTGCACGACATCGTGCCGTTCGACTCCTTGCACTGGCCGTTACCGCCGCAGTCGGACGTGCTCTCGCAGGTGCCGCCGCCGCTCGTGACCTCGTAGGTGCCGCAAATGTCCTCCTGCGTCGTGCCAACCGCACTGCTCAGGGTGACATCGCACGTGTCACCGTCGTCCGTGCAGACCACGCCTTCACGGCTGGAGCAGGTCCACGAGTCGGAGCTGGAGATCTTAAGGGCACTCGATGAGCAGCTGCTGACAATCCAACCGTTCTTGGTCGCATGTGTGTTGGTAGACTGCGTCTTCGTTTCCACTGTGGGTTTCCACGTGCACTTGGTACTGTCGGTCCACTCGGCATCGTCCGTGTAGCCTGTGTACTTGGCAAACTGGGCCTTCAGGTTCGTGTAATCTGTCGTAGACTTCGAGCTAGGAGTACTCAAAGCGTCCGTGCTGCCACCTGTAAATCCACAATGAGGTTAGTGCATCACAGCATTTACAAGAGATTGCTGCGCTCCCTAAATAATGAAGTTGTACCTGTGAACATCGGGAATAGAGAGTCCGCCGAAAGCTTGGCTTCACCGTACGAGTAGGCGAGACCGCCTGACCAAACTGACGTAAACTTCTCCGTTTTGGAAGGCTCTTGGTACAAGTAGGGGATCATGCCCCAGTCACGAGCAGTCGCTGATGAAGTCTTACAGCCGTACTCGCCAAACGCAACCACGATAGGGATCCCCTGAGCCATGTCAATGTAGCGCTGGTAGGCCTCGGCGAACGTCGAGTCGGGGCACCAACGGTACTCGTTGATCAGGTAGATATCAATACTCTCCGCCATCAAGCCGTTGGTCATCTTGTCTCCGCACAGGAGACCCTGGATCTTCATCACGTGGTAGTCGTCGGCGTTCGAGACGTCATCGTTACTGCTGTCAGCGGCGGCGTAAGCGAGCGGCACGATGCGCACCTTCTTGCCGTTGACCGTCATCCAGTTCTTCAGGTCGGCCACGTAAGCCTTCACGCACGAGCCAGCCGTCAGGTCGGCCTGCATGATTTCGTTGGCCACGACAACGCCGAGGGTGTTGTCGTACTGGGCGAAGTTCTGGATGATCTTCTTGCCGTACTCGAGCAGCAGCGCCGGGTAGCAGGTCTCCGTCTGGTCCACGGTCTTGGCGCCGTCGCCTGAAGACACCTCGCCCGAGCAACTGAGGCTCTTGGTGATGGTCGAGTAGCGGTACTTGCCGTAGTAGGCGTCGTTATCGGGCGAGGCCGACACCATGACGTACACGCCGAGCTCGGCCATGTCATTCATGAAATTCTTGTACGAGGACGTCGGGTTGATGTTGTATAGACGTAGCGTGTTGTACTTGAGCCCCGCCAGGTTCTTCGCGATAACAGCCTTCGAGTACTTGTCGTAGTAGTCGTCGCTCACGGCGTACTCGTACGTCATCTACGAGCAGAGGAAAACAACATCCGAGCGTCAGCCCCCACGCCATACTCACATCCAGACAATTATCTCTGCTCGAACTGTGCTTTGCTGTTAGTGGCGGGCGGGCTGGCTTCCTTCCTATCCTTCTGTCCGTACGCACCCCTTTGATGAAGAAGCGCTCCCCCGTGTTGGCGTTGTAGAGCTTGTTGCCGCGCACGACGATCACGCCGTCTACGGCCGCGGCCGCCGTCGGGCTCGGCAGCAGCGCGACGGCCAGCGCGGCCAGCAGCAGCAGCAGGCAGCTTCGTCCGGTCATGGAGGTCGAGTCGTGGCGGGTCGGTCAGTCTCCGGTTTCGCTATAATGCGCTAGTCTCTACCTTTTTTCCTGCGGACAGAAAATTGTATCGGATTTTCTATCGCGGAAACAGCTGGCGCACCCATGAAGATTGAGGTTTGGTGATTGCCAACGATGATATCATGTTTAGCAGGGGCACGGTACAATCGTTCACTTAAACTGTATTTTTGAATGTTTAGAGCATCAATACAACTTATATGATTGAGCAGGTTAATCAGGTATCTGAATAGACGTGCGATTTGTTAAGAGCGCCGATTGGACGCCGCGAGCACGTCTTTTGACCAATCCGGCGGGTGGCCGCACGGATTGGTCAAAAATGAGCCAGAACGATACGTTCGTGCGCAAAATGATTCGAACCCACATGGTCAACTTGGTCACAGGTGTCGGCGGCAGAAGTCGGCGAGGCGGCCGTAGGCGTCCGCAAGCACCTCGTGCGGCGCCGAGAACACGATGCGGAAGTAGTTGGTCATGCCGAAGCACTATAAGCAGCAATAAATAAAAATAGCAGCGCAGCAGGTTAGTTTGATGACATCCACAACAGCCGGCTTCCATCCGTACCTGCCCGGGCAGCACGAAGACCGACTCCTCGTCCAGCAGCTTCTGCGTGAGGTCCATGTCGTCCTTGATTGTAGTGAGGACGTCGGTCCGGACTTTTACCTGTGCACAGCACAACGAGCAATTAGTTCACTGACGAAGAAAAATGGGCAAAACCCAGCAGACTTAGGACTGCGATGATGCGTACCATCGCGTACATGGCACCCTGCGGCACCACCACATCCAAGCCAGGGATCTTCGAGAGCGTGTCGATGGTGAACTTAGCGTTGCTCTCCAGCGTCGCGAAGTACTGCTTCTTGAAGGCCGCCAGCGACTGCGCGTCCGCACTGCCCGGAACCGGCGTCAGCAAGTCGGGAATGGCACTCTGCAGTGACATGATGAGTACAAATTAGCCAACAAGACTACCGTACGCCGCCGCTTGATGACACAGTACACGATCTTACCTGGACCAGCGAGTTCGCGCCAAGGATGTTCTGTGAGAGCTTGAAGTAGGCGGTGCGAACATCCTTCAGTGCGTTGTTGCGGTCGTGCACCATGACCCAGCCGACCCTCCAGCCAGGGATCAGGAACTGCTTGGCCAAGCCGCCCACCGCCACAACGGGCACCGTCTTGGTCAGTGTCGCAATCGTGAAGAACACGTTGCTCCCGAATACCATGTCACCGTAGATTTCGTCCTGGAACGTTATGCGTGTTAGGAATTTGAAATTAATTGGCAGGTAGAACTACAGTGGTTCTGACTCACCGCAATGATTGGGATCTTGTTCAGCTCCGCCAACGCAAGGATCTTCTCAAGGTGGGGCTACACAGCATGTCGACCAGTCCGTATGTTAGCAAGATTGAACACTACGTCGCATTGGTCTGCCAGCCCTCACCTTCGAGTACACACTGCCGCACGGGTTGGAAGGATTATTGACAAGAATGGCCTTCGTGTTGTCATCCACGAGCGACTGCATGTGCTCCAGATCCACCTCCCAGTTGCTCTCCGGCTGTAACAAATATTGTCAAGATGACAATGCGTTAAATAAACCAAGTTGAATAAATCTCAACTGCAGGCAACGGGGCTAACCTTTAGATTGTAGAACCGGCACTCGATCTTATGCGCTTCGCAAAGTGCTTGGTAGAGCGGGAAGCCAGGTTTGGGGAGTAGGATGTTGTCGCCGGGATTCAGCAGGCCTCGCAGCGCAATCTCAATAGCGCCTGAGCATCCACTGGAGACGATAATGTCGTCCATTGTCAGCGGGGCGCGCGTGTTGCCGTAGTGCTGCGCAATTGCTGCACGAGCAGCTTCGGAGCCTGCTGAGTGGATATAGCCGTTGTGTTGCATCGAGCTGCTCGAAGCAACGGATACGAAAAGGTATCAGTCCATAGCTCGATAAAATGATGCACGTTTGCGTCCAACTTACCGAGTGTTGCGGACGATCGCCTGGACCAGCACATCAGGGCAGTGCAAGTTGCCAAACACCGTTGGATCGCCTACGACGTAGTCGTGCATGTTTAGAAGTCGTTTGTCGACACGAATGAAAATCTGAACCGGTACGCTTACCGAGTGACAGCGGAATCAGGGTCTTCGACGACGTCGCGGGCTTCTTGATGTTGTCCACGATTTTCCGGATGGGGTTGGCACACAACTTGGAGAATTCGGAGGGCTGCACATTCCACTGCTTCTTGGTCTGACGCTTGAATTCAAGCATCGGCTCGTCGAATGTGGGGTCTTCGGAGGCAAAGCGCTTGGACATGGCGATGTCGAAACTTCAGTTGTATGACGAGACTTGAGTTGTGCTGCTGCCAAGAGAATTTGGAAAGTGAGTGAAAGCTTCAAGCACAGCGAGTTTGAGACTGACGCCCTTCTTTCAAAGATAAACATGCTGCTTAGACGCCTGTCCTATTTATCCGCAGTCGACGGGCGCCGACGTCACAAGGAGAACTTCCGCCAATCAATGTCGTTTAGCGAAGTTGCTTTTTGGTGGTCGAGCCTGCCGACTTCAAGATAGGGTAACGGTTTTCGGTTGAAGCAGGTGCTTGAAGCTGGCCAAATAGGGACCGAAACATATCGGAACCGCAGTCTTGGCGGAACTGCGCCTGCTTCGCCACAAGCTGCTCCTTGATCGCATCTTCCTCGTCTCCAAGAGCGCCAAATAGCACATCAAGAAAATCGGGCTCCAGTTCATCGCTCTCCCAGCCTTTTGTAAAAACCGCCGCCAAGTCCACACTAGCGTTCGCAAGTAAATTCCTCCATTCTGATGGGAGATCTGTTGCCAGGCGCAACTGCGTCTTGTGGAAAGCCTTGGAGTCCAGTGAGAGCAACACCCGCTCACGGGCATTTTGATCGCTCGCCGTAGCAATAGCTGCCGCTGCGCTGCTGTCGTCCAGATAAAGGCGAGTGGTGTCTTCAGCAGATGCAGATTGCAAGGCCAACAAGCGAGACTCGCACTGCTGCTTCACCAGTTCCTCTACCATAACTCGGGCGTAATATGGCACCATGCGCTTGTCTGCCACGAGCTGCTCCCGCACACCATCCCACCAATAGTTAACAGCGATCGTGAACTCGTCCGAGTCCACCTGGTGCCACCACCCCTCCGGGATTAAGAGTGCATCTGCACACAGTACGGCCAGCCATGCGTTAGTTTTCACGAGCAGGTCTCAACAATAATCATCACACATTCCTCCAAAGGGAAGAAGAGCACTGAACCTCCAGCAGTAACCTCGAAGCGCATCGCCGAAGCCTCACGGAAGCGCGGATGCTGTACGCTGTCGGGCTGTACAATGTTCACTTGACTGTGATTCACAGACTTCGAGTGCACCGGAAACGGATACATTTTGGC
>JAABLL010000072.1:0-16178 GCA_012295475.1 Phytophthora gonapodyides | reverse complement strand
GGCAGTGGCGGCGGCCCGAGCGGCAAGGACGGCATGGCGTACCTTGTCCCTCTGGCTGTGGCCGCGCTGTTCTTGTCGGACTTGGCATCGGTGGACAAGCCCATGCAGGAAATTACGTACCAGGAGTTCCGCAACAGCTTCTTGGAGTCTGGGCGCGTGGAGAAGCTCGTGGTCGTCAACAAGAAGTACGTCAAGGTGTTCCTGAACGACATGGCAGGAGCGTCTCCCGTAACGAGCTCGGTGCCCGGTGCTACCAATGATTTCTCGGACTGGCACGACCCCAACGCCAAGGGCAGACACGAGTACGACTTCGGCTCGGAGCCTGACCAGCACTCGGGGAACACCGGCCGCGGCGCGAGCGGGCCTGGCGTGGGATCACGTGGTGGCGCTACTGGCCGCCCGATCTCCAGTCCGACGTACTACTTCAATATCGGCAGCGTGGAGGGCTTCGAGCGGCAGATTGAGCACGCGCAGCACCAGATGGGCATCCGCCCCCACGACTACATCCCCGTGCAGTATAGCAGCGAGATCAGCTTCACGTCGGAGCTCATGAAGTTCCTGCCGACGATTGTGCTGATTGGCTTCCTGCTCATGACCATGCGTGGCATGGGCGGTGGTGCTGGCGGCGGCGGTGGCGGTATTGGCAACATCTTCAAGGTTGGCAAGAGCCCGGCCAAGAAGATCACCAAGGAGGACATCAAGATCTCGTTCAAGGACGTGGCCGGTGTGGACGAGGCCAAGAAGGAGATCATGGAGTTCGTGGACTTCCTTCGCAACCAGACGCGCTTCACGCAGCTTGGCGCCAAGATCCCCAAGGGCGCGCTGCTGGTCGGCCCGCCCGGTACGGGTAAGACGCTGCTGGCCAAGGCCACGGCCGGTGAGGCAAGCGTGCCGTTCTTCAGCATTTCCGGCTCGGACTTCATCGAGATGTTCGTCGGTGTGGGTCCGTCGCGTGTGCGTGACCTGTTCAAGGAGGCGCGCGCGAACGCCCCGTGCATCGTGTTCATCGATGAGATCGACGCTGTGGCGCGTGCACGAAGCAAGGGCAACTTCTCGGGCGGCAACGACGAGCGTGAAAACACGCTCAACCAGCTGCTGGTGGAGATGGATGGCTTCAACTCGAGTGAGGGCGTGGTGGTGCTGGCTGGTACGAACCGCGCTGACATTCTGGACAAGGCCATCCTGCGTCCCGGTCGATTCGACCGGCAGATCACCGTGGACGTCCCGGACATCAAGGGCCGTCGCGAGATCTTCAAGGTTCACCTGAAGGGCCTGACGCTGGACGGCAAGGTGGACGACTTCGCTCGTCGAATGGCTGCGTTGACCCCCGGCTTCGCTGGTGCGGAGATCGCTAACATCTGTAACGAGGCCGCCATTGTGGCCGCCCGACGGAGTGGCACCAGCATCTCGTTCAAGGACTTTGAGCAGGCGACGGACCGCGTGATCGGTGGCCTGGAGACCAACCGGATCATGTCGCCCGAGGAGAAGAAGACGGTGGCGTACCACGAGGCTGGCCACGCCGTGACCGGCTGGTTCTTGGAGCACGCCGACCCGCTGCTGAAGGTGACCATCGTGCCTCGTGGCAAGGGCTCTCTCGGCTACGCTCAGTACCTCCCCAAGGAGGTGGCGCTGCACAGCCGTGAAGCGCTGACAGACATGATGTGCATGGCCCTGGGTGGCCGTGCGTCCGAGTACGTCAACTTCGATGGTCGCATCACGACGGGCGCCTCCGATGACCTTCGTCGCGTGACGCAGATCGCCTACTCGATGGTGCAGCTGTATGGCATGAACGACCGTGTCGGACAGCTCTCGTTCCCCAAGGATGAGGGCGGCTACCCGGACAAGCTCTACAGTGACAAGACCTCCGAGGTCATGGACGAGGAGGTGCAGAAGATCGTGCACAGCGCGTACGAGCGCACCAAGCAGCTGCTGCAGGACAAGCAGGCGCAGCTGCACGAGCTGGCCGAGGAGCTGCTGGCCAACGAGACGATCAACCACTCGGACATCGTGCGTGTGCTGGGCCCTCGTCCGTTCGGCGGCAACAAGACGTACACGGAGTTCGTGGAGGAGTCCTGGAAGGATGCCGACAACTATGAAGCCAGCAAGGCCAAGGCCAAGGCCGAAGCCGACGCGACGGCCGACGCGAAGGATAGCAAGGAGGAGACCGAGACGAAGCCCACCAACGAGAAGGAGGGCGACGCCAAGGACGGCGACGAGAAGTAGCTGCTTCAACCATAAACGCCACGCAATAAACGCCCAAGAGAAGCTTCTGTTGTACATGTATTGCTTTGCTCTCGTCCGCAAGCGGCGCCTATATACAGGAGGCTGGCTGGGCGTCGACTTCGCTCTTGATCAGCATACTTCCTCCTTCTCTCTCTCTCCCAGCTTGAACCTCAATTTTGAAATCCTTAATAAAAGAAGAGCAACATGCAACGGCCTTGGGTTCTTCGGAGGGTTCTTCTTCTTTCTTCTTACATGGAGTTGCGGTGCTGGAAGCCGTTACGGAACGTGAAGGCGCGTTCGAGGTGCGACGACAGGTTGAGCGTCCGGATGACCTCCTTGAGCGGCATGCGCGTCACGTCGATGTCGTTGATGGCGCACAGCACGCTGCCCTTCTTGACGAGGCCGCTGTTCTCGATGGTGCTCTTGCGGCCGTCGTACTTCCGCACAAAGCCGTCCACGACGGGCGCGCCCGAGTCGTCGCGATCCACCTGCAGCACCAGTCCGCACGGGCCGGGCGGCACGATGATGGTGATGAGCGGGTTGGCGCGCTGCTTCCAGTCCTCCTCGGTGACGGACTCGTCGTCCTCGTCCAGCGAGCTGTCGCCCTCTTCGGCCGGGAATGAGTACGAGTTCCACGCGAGTTGGCGCTGTTTCCTTCTCCTGGCCGCGGCCGAGGCGGTGACGGCTCCATCTGCTGCTGCCACGTCCTCTTCGCCATGGCTAGACTCGCTGTCTGTGGTGGTGAGGCTGCTGCCCAACACCAGCCGAGAACTCAGCAGCTTGAACTTGCTGCGCGGACTGAGCGGCGGCTCCTGCAGCTTGGCCCGGAAGGCGTCGGCGTAGGCCTGTGCGCTGCCGTGGTGCGCCACGTCACCGCCCTCATCTCGCGCGTCGTCTGATAGCGCGTACGTCTCGCCGCGACTCAGCAGAAGCGAGCTGTGCTCCGGGTGCTGCAGATGCTGATACTTGGGCGGGAAGGCGCCGTACTTGCCCACCACGGCGGCTACACGTCCGGCCTTGAGGCTGGCCAGCCGGTCGTAGCCCAGCCCGTTCAGGCCCTGGTCCTCCGGCCCGCCGCACGAGCACAGCGCTGCGCCCATGACGGTCGGTCTCTAGAGGCGTTGGAGGATCTCGCTTTTCGGTTATGACCTTCCCTTCTCGTGAGCCTTTTGTGTGTGGGCAAAAATGCAGAAAAGAGGAGATGGACACATAAATGACGCAGAAGATCATTTATCTTGCTTAAAGTATACCCAATTGGTCTCCGAAAAGCAGGATAGTCCGTGGTCGCCTTTCGACAAGGGCTGTCCTGGATGCAGTGCTTCCGCAACCCCAAATTGCACGCAGCCAGCTCTACTTTGTCAAGCGTGCGGGCCACGCTGGGAGTCCCAGCCTAGGACACAAGGTCTCGTCGATCGGTGGGCGGAACAGTTCAGGAATGCGGATCCAGAAAGGCCGGACCAAAAAAGTGTGATTTGCGCAATATGAATACATAAATTGCGCGCGCAACATGGTGCAACATTCGCGCAACGCTCGACGCAAGTTGAAGTGACTGACCAATCAAGTGACGCAGTCGCCGATCGCCAACCACTGCTGCAAGGTCATCATCGTCCGCGCGTACGATGAAGGGCAGGGCTCGCTTTGCTCAAGACAACCACCACCGTCGACTCTTCGGGCACGTGTCTGGGTTCCGAAGGTGAGAGAGCTTGAAATGTGGGCACCGCAAGAACAACTCAATTTCTCCGCGCTGGCATCAACTGGACGTGGTCGCTCTGGCGTTTGCACCGGTCAGCGTTGTCGCAAGGAAAATATATATGATACGACGAAGCAAAGGTGATCGATCTACTTACTCATCTATCGCCACACGGGGAACGGGTGCGCCTCCGTGTTGAGCACCATCTCGTCTAGCGGCAGAATATCGTCGTCCGAGAAGAGCAGAAAGAGATACTTGAGAGTCTCGGCGATGAAGAAGCTTTCCATGGGCCCACCCTTGGTCGTCGGCGTGCCGTACCAAACGTTCTCAGTGTTGCGGTAGCCGCCCGGGACCTGTTCGAATGCGCAATATGGCGGTTAGCTATACTGGTGCGGTGATTCTGGATCCATTCCTTGCACGCACCTTGCTGTGCTTCTCGAAGGCCTCCAGGATGGTGCGTCCGTGCTCGCGATAGATCTCGTCACCCGTGACGCGGTACAGAATCATTAGACTTTCCACCGTCTCGGGTCGTAGAATATTGTAGTCCTGCGTTGGGTACGCAAACAGCTCAGGGTAAGTCGTTTGAACGCCCTGAGGATCGACTTCCGTGATGAACTGCGTAATTTCAGGAGCCAAGTGCGACGCAGACTGCAGATACATCTACTCTCAAGACCCGAGTTAGTAGCTTGCAGGCCGCAAAATAGGAGAAAGAGACACTTACTTGAACGCAGGTCTCCGTGAGTTCTTTTGCCAACTCCAGATGGGAGGTCGGCATCCCATGGTAGTATCCGAGAGCAAGCATGCCTGGGACGAAGCACGTCAAATGCTCCATGGCAGAGTCCAGCCCTCCGGTGACCGTGATCTTGCCGATAAATGCGTAGTTTGAAGGATGAGAACGGCCGACGAGCTTAGCCTGCATGCCCGCAACAGCCGTGACATACATCTCTCTCATCTCGTCGTCTTGCTTCTCGTTGAGCAGCCACTGTTTTAGCAGATACTCGTAGTGGCTGTCACCCAGAGCTCCGATAGAAATGGCCGAGCCAGACTGTGCCCTGGTGGGGAGTGTTAGTGACGATGAACACGTTAGCGTTTGCAGTCTGAAACGGTGGCAAGAGGGGAATCTCACTTTAGGCTTCTCCAGTCTATCATAACAGGAATTAAGCCGTTCGGGTACTGCTTCTTGACAAGCTCAGCCATCTACGCAGTATATGGCAGCACACAACGATGCGTTAACGCTGGCGATAGCCTAGTTCATTGGCTTGGGGCTTACGTACGATGCTGTTGACGTGGTTCACTGGGATCATGAACGAGTCGTCTTCCGTGGCATGCGCAAGGTACGCAAACTCGAGTTGAAAAGTTCCAGCCTCCGACAAGAGCGGCTCATCGAAGCTCAAACGATTCTGCATCATCAACAACAGCAAAAGCAGTTCATTCGTCTGAGGCATTGAAACAATAGCATCCCCTTTCAGCACGCCAATATACCTCTAGATCGACAGCGCGACACGGAACGAAGTTTCCACACGTAAACCCCATCTGGAGAGCTCTTCCAAGACTATCAGCTATGTTCAGGAAATGTTTCTCGCCCGAGAGGTAGTATGCAGACAGCAGTCCACCAAGCGATCGTATCGTCACCTCGAAGAAGCTCACAGTGCCCTCTTTGAACATGACCTCGCTCAGGTTGGCCTTCACCCACGCGCTGGCCTCGTCGAACTCGTCATGAAGCCCCATTATAAAGAGCGTGTCCAGTGAATCCACCGTCGTGAGGGCCATATCGTGACCGTACACGCTGCCCGGCTTCGAGCTCTGCACGTTCACGTAGTCGCGCCAGCCCGCGAACTTGCGGTATCCTCGCCACGCGTGACGCGTCATATCCACGACCTTCTTCTGGTCGTCATTAAATGCCTCAGTCTGCGCCTGGTAGAACTCTCGAAGACTCATGTCCATCGTCGCACGTTGGCGACGTCCTGCCCGCAGAAACTGGCGGTAAACTCGCTCGCCAGTCATCGCCGGCAGGTAAATGAGGTGCGCATAGCTCAATAAAACGAGGCTCGACGCCGTTAGCGCCGCTACCATCAACCACAGCAGCTTCTGTCCCGCTCCATGCTTCCCTGAACTCGCCACGGCATCCCTCATCGCCTCCCCTGCCCAGGAGATCGAGCAATGGAAGATCGAGCAGACGACGTTCCGAGCCAAGTGTCCTGCTACATTTTCAACTTGTAAATTGTATGCCATACTTCAACGTGGACATTTTTGGTCGGCACATTTTGACCGACCATCACTCCTGCAACTTCAAGTTCTAATTGCGCCTGCGCTATTTTCTTCACCCGCAATTACCGCGCTATCCCAGTCCACGAGCCTTCCGACAATCGCGATGACCTCCGCTCGTGACGCCTTGGGCGCTGGCGCCATGTCGGCCCGTGCGCGAGACCTGCACCGCAAGCTGCTGGAGCGGGTGCTGGTGCGCAGTGACACGCAGAACGTCAAGGACGTCTTCCGTCGCTACGACCGAGAACGAGCCGGGGTGTTGACGATTGAGCAGTTCCGAGCGCTGGTTCGAGACCATGACTTCCTGGATGCAGACGCCGAGCTGCTGCTCCGCTACTTGGGCGCCAAGGACCAAGCGAACGTGACGTTCCACGCCTTCATGGGCGACGTGCAGCTCGGCGCAGAGCAGAGCTACCTGGGTAAGAACGGGAATGCCAGTTCTTCGCCCAAGAAGGTGCAGCAGCTCTCGCAACTGACGGAGACGCAGCAGAAGAAAAATGCGCAGCCGCAGACCAAGAGCAAAGGTAGAGATGGAGCGAAGGCGGCCAAGCCGGCAGTTCAAGACCCCATGGAGGCAATCCGCACGAAGCTTCGGGAACGAGTCATGGGCCACAGTAAGTCGATTCGAGAGGTTTTCATGGAGTATGACGTGGATGGCAGCGGATATCTAGACTACGAAGAGTTCGGACGATTCATGGCCAAGTACAAGTTCGCACCCGATGAGACGCAGACTATCGTCGACTACCTCGACCGCGACTCATCCGGGACCATTGACTACGACGAATTCGCCGCAGGTCTTCTCTTCTATCGTCCACCTGTTGCGGTACCAGTAGCCCCTGCTCAGATGGCATCTTCATCGACGAAAAGTGTTGATAAACCAGCGACACAAAAAGCTTCACTGCCGTCGCCAACTCGAAGCTCTCAGACCGCGAAGCAGACAGATCTCCACCAGATCGTGGACTCGATCCGAATCAAGTTTAATGAAACGTTGAAGCGGACGAAGCAGCGGACAGGTCGCTCACGAGATCTTCGAGCGGAGTTTGATCATTACGACGTTGACGGCAGCAAATGTCTCGACCACCAGGAGTTTGGTGCACTGCTGGTTGGACTTGGTATCAAACTGAAAGCCCACGAACTGCGGGTAGTTCTACAAGACATCGATCCAGATGAGGAAGAAAGCATTGGATTCGAGACAATCACAAGACTGCTAGGTGTGCAAGAACCCGGCAAAAGAACTAGCAAAGGGTTAGTTCGTGTCGAGGAGCAGCGGCAGCAACATACGTCGACTACACAGAACGACGACGCAAGCACAGCGTTCAATAGGTTCGACTGGGATGGCAGTGGCGAGCTGGAATATGAAGAATTTCGGCGCTTGATGCACGCATCGGGGGTGACAGACGATGAAAAGATTGACGCTCTGATCGATGAGATCGATGCTGACGGCAGCGGATCGATTAGTCTCAACGAATTCGCTCGCGTATACGACAGCAGAATAAAGCGCGCATCGAAGGTCGAAAGCGAGGTGGTGGCTGCGTTTAGCAAGTACGACCGCGATGGCAGCGGCGAATTGGACTATACCGAGTTTCGAAAGTTGATGCAGGAGTGTGGCGTGAAGGACAACGACGTGGTTGACGCATTGATTGACGAGATCGACGCGGATGGCAATGGGTCCATCAGCTTTGCTGAATTCGCACGCGTGTACGATCGAAGGATAAAACCTTCGGTGCAAACCGACGAAGTGTCCACAGTTTTCAGCAGGTATGACCGTGACGGCAGTGGCGAACTGGAATACGAGGAGTTCCGACGAATGCTGCACGAGTCTGGAGTAAAAGACAGCGAAGTGATCGACGCGTTGATTGACGAAATCGATAAGGACCGAAGCGGGGCGATTAGCTTTAGTGAGTTTGCACGCGTGTACGATCGTAGGATAAAACCTGCACTGAAAAGTACCCGGGCACAACGAGACCAAGCAGCAAATGCGCACAGTGCTTCCAGAAGTACACCCCCAGCAAAGACAGCAAGAAAGGCTTCTCAAGCTGACAGTAAACAAACGGCAAAGTCACGACTGGAAGCACTGCAGGAGCAAGAGCTGCAGTTTATGGAGCGCGTACTACGACGGCACAGCTCGATCGAAAATGCCTTCAGAGAGTTTGATCGAGATGGACAAAACGAGATGGACTTTGAGCAATTTCGCGACTTCATGAGTCAGTACGGGATCACGGACGAAGCAAGTATCGCCATGTTATTGAGGCGGCTAGACGCAGATAACTCCGGCATGATTGATCTGCACGAGTTTCTGTCTGTGTTCAATGCGCAGCGATTAACCCGGCAAAAAGGAGTCACTAAAGGTCCTGTGCAGCGCCAAAATCCCTCGAGGAATGGTGGAATCAAGCGCCCTGCTCGTCAAGGTGTAAAGCCTAACACCACCAAAGAGCCATCTGAACCACCCGATACAAGAACTGCAAAGATTAACAAGGCTGCTCGACTGCGAGAACTCGAAGAAAAGTGGATTCGTGCCGTTTTGGAGGGTCATGACTCCGTACGATCAGCGTTTGCAGCCGTGGACAGAGATCAAGACGGCGAGCTTACTCATGACGAATGCCGCAAGCTACTGAATCAGTTTGGGATTCACGAAGAAGAAGACGTTGCAGCGTTAATGAAGAAGCTCGACGCTGACGGCAACGGCTGCATTGAGTATGAAGAGTTTGCAACTGTCTTTCACGAGACGAGAGTGAAAAGAGAACAGGATCAGAAACAGACCGTCACAGCTCTTCCTCGCCGAATTTCAGTCGCCAAGCCTGCCGTGGAATCGAAAAATGATCGAGGTGCGCGTCTTCGAGATCTTCAGACCAAGTGGATGAAGCGTGTGTTGAGCTGCCACGATTCCATCGAGTCAGCGTTTTACCAGTATGATAACGACGGCAACGGAGAACTGGATCACGAAGAATTCCTTCACTTCATGAAGCGCTATGGCATCGTGAAGGATGACGATATCAACGCGCTGATCAGACGACTAGATACGGATTGCTCCGGGAGGATCTCGTTCGATGAGTTCTCAGTGATCTTTAACCCCTTGCGGGTAAACCCAAGCAGCACAGCCGATGGGATAACTGCAATGGCCGCGGCTGCTCCTGAAGAAATGTTCGACGCAGATGAACTGGAATCCATCCTTGAAATCGAGCGTGAGCTTGCCGAGCGCATGGCGCATCAGACGCGCGACTTGCGCCTTGCATTCCGCAAGTTTGACACCAACGGCAATGGCCTACTGGAGTATAAGGAGTTCCGCAGCGTGCTGAAGTCGTATCGACTCCCGGAGATGGAGATCCGCAAGGTCATTCGCCACCTCGATCGTGACGTATCAGGATTTATCGACTACAAGGAGTTCATCGCTGGTTTCGGGACCTTTAAGGAGAGCGGCGGTGGTGCCGCCGCTGGAGCTTCTACGCAAAAGAAAGCTGGTAAGCGCTCGTCGCCTGGGAGAGCCAACGTCTCCAAGCCAAAGACTCACTTTCGCCGTTCACCTGTCAAGCCACAGGGCCGCTCCAAGATCCTCTCAGTCGAAGCCCTGAAAAAATCGATGCATGAGCGAATCCTTGCACTCCACGGAACCATCCAAAGTGCTTTCCGAGAGTACGATCTCGACAAAGAAGGCTGCCTGAACGAAGCGCAGTTTGTCAAGTTAGTGTTGGACTGCGGGTTCTCGCGTGATGAAGCAGCTCGGCTCCTTGACGTTTTCGACCAAGATCAATCCGGCGCGGTAGAGTATCAGGAGTTCCTCGCCCAGCTTGTTATCAAAGGAGGCTCTTGAGTCGAGTCCAGCCCCAGCGTAAAACATGCAGGCTTTGCAGTCCGACGTTGTGTCGTTCCGACTGAAGTGTCTCTTTGCAAAATATCCTCTTCATTTTTGTATGTGTCACTTCAACTTGGGCATTCTTAACCCGGTCACAGAAGATATTTGGCACGAAAGGTTGCATTGATCCTTTTTGGCTTGGAGGAGACGTGCAGTGTGTATCCATCTATGATGGAGACGGGAGACACGACGGGATGGCACCGCAAGTGGGTCGTAGTGGTGGGGGTGCTGGGATGGCTGTTTCTGTATCGCTACCGGGTCATGGGCTGGCTTCTGTCTAAGGCCGTGACGTTCCAGCTGTCCAAGTCTCGCTCGCGCAATGCCAGACTCGCGCCCATCTCGGTTCGTGTGGAAAGAGTCTCGTTGCAGCCCCTCTGCTTCTTCAACGTAGAACTCAGTAGCAGCGGATCCAGTGTTTGGCGGGTTGTGCTAACGAAAGTAGCAGTGCAGAGCCACGTGAAGGAGTTCTTCGAGTCATTTGGCCTCGTCAAGATCTGTATCCTGGCGATCGATGAAGTGGTTGGAGATATTGAGAAAATCGACGAAGAGCTGCTGAAAGACGCACTTTTACCTAAAAAGGTAGCGGCGCACAATACAGCTCAAGCTACGCGGTGTAAGTACGAAGAGGTGTATGATATTGCCTGAATAAGTGGTGATAGGAGACTCATTTGTTTACTTACTGTTGGGTTTTCTAGCCAAGACGAATCCAATCTGCTACATGCGCTTTGTAGACCTGAAGGTGGAGAGTATTCGACTCCGCGTCAATTGTTTGGAGACGATGAACGTGCTATTGTGTCAAGGGCTTTACGTGGGAGTCACCGATGTTTTTGTACAGCGCGAGATGTTGCAGTTGAAGGTGCAGGCAAAGTCGGTGGCGATGCAAAGCTCTCCACAAATGGAAGGTCAAGAGGGCAGGATTGAACAAAGTGATGGAATACGTTTGGAAGTCCCAAACGCCAGCGCTCTTTTGGATCTCAATTTGCGGAATCAACACTTTCTTGGCTGTAAAGTGCTTGGATGCGAAGACCAGACGACAAGTTTGGTCGTCTCAACTGTCTTTCTCGAGCGCGTGTTATCCACCCGAAACGAATTGATACGCAAGGGACTGACGACTCTGGGTGGCCTGAAATCGGGGCTTGAGTCGGTTGGCGTTGCAGCTTCTCCAGTGACTGCATCACCATCGGAGATTGAAATCACCGGCTTTCATATCTGCGTCACTGTCGTGGACATCGTGGAGACTATCGGCTGTGTTCCTGTCGAATTACGAGCCGACGTGCGGGAACTTACGTATTCGAGGCAATTGAAGTCGCCCGATGCTGCTGCTACCGAGGGCATCGATTCGGAGAATGCAACTGCAGAAAGTACCAAACCCGGCGAAGAAAGGATTAGCATCGAGACTCTGGTTGAGAATGTTCGTGCTAATATCCTTGGCGAAGCAGAGACACAGCTCCTGTCAATCCATTCAGTGGAGGTGAGGGCGCGGCAGACATCAAATGTTCGAGGAGTAATGGCGGGCACGTTTGAAAAGGTTGAGTGTGTTTTAAACCACCGTGTCGAGAAAATCTGCCGCTCCTTGGAAAAAGTTCAAGATCGAGTGAAACAGTGTCAAATTGAAGCCAAGAGCATGATTCAAAGTACTCTCACGAAAAGGCCAAGCGCTTCTGCCGGCGATAAGTTCGTGAGCCAAGACAAGGATGGGCACATTCATTGGGATGCTGAGTTTGAAGTTACTTCGTGGATGTTGGCGTTTGGGGCTATCGCGAAGAATGGCGGGACGAACGACTTTACTGCTTACGGAACGGCTACATCCATTCAAACCCCCTTAGCTCCGGTTGTGGGTGACAATGGCTCGTCATTCATCAAACGATACGTTGAGGTGCAGCATATTAGCGTCGATGTGGCACTGAGTGGTTTAGGCTCCCATTCAGCTACTTTCGGCGTTGCCCAGGTGACTTTAACAACCTCCTTGGACCCCTCAGATAACACCAAGACCGTGGGAACGGCCGTCAAGTTTGACTACGTCTCGATCAATGGGTTGTTGGCGGAGAATGACAAACCCGATCGGTTCCCAGCAATATACCTGCATGACATCAAGACCGACCGAGAGGAGAAAACGTCTTCTGAGGTCACTGAGGTTACTATGGACATTGATATCGACAGTACTAACGTGAAATGGGACTACGTACAGCACAAGAAATTCCTGGCAGAGTGGGCTGAGATAAAAAGCATCATAGATCAGCTAGAGCTGTTGCTAGCGAGCTCCTCGAAGAAGAATCGCCTACCGGGTGGAAAAGGTGATCAATCAGTGAAGATCGTGGGTACTAATGTGCATTCAAAAGATACGACGATCGACGTGATGGCCATCCCGGGTGTGGCGGCCTTAGCTTCGATCAGTTTGGTCAACGCGAGAGTAAGCCATCGGGCAACGCAGCTTTCCGTCACGACGGCATTCAACTCGGCAAGAGCTTGTCTGCGATGGGGAGACAGCCGATCCGCTATTGAGTTGACCGACGCCTCGATCCAGAACCGAAGCAGTCTTGGACGACAGAGATACCTAATGAAGGTCCCGATGCAAAGTGATATCCGCTGTAGTTTACTCAAGATTCATCTTCGCCCTCAGAGTCGCATGTTGCTCCTCTTTCTACGCCTCGACCAGCTTACCAGTAGCTCATCCGGCAAAGATGATACCGCCAAACGAACGTCCGTACAAGGCATTTCTTTCGCTTGTGGTACGTTGATGATCGAGCTTGAAGGAGATAAACCCAGAGATGACGTGGCCAGCGTTAAACTTGGCACGTTTGGTGTCAAGATGACACGGTGTACGCCTCGAGAAATAACCCAGTCGATGGTGCGGCTTGCGCAGTGTCTGGGCAAGGACGGCTTTGCTGGACGATCATTTGCAGAAGTCGCGCAGCAGGTTGTGGTCATGGAAGGAACCGCTTCTGCCAGTTCAATCAGCGCTGCCATTCCGTCCAAGAAGTTGGTGGAGCTTGAGGATACCGAGCTGCACTTCTCCATTACCGACGTGGAATGGAGTAGATTCTTGTCGTGGGGTTCGTCGGACCAAGACGAGGTCGTAGTTTCGCGAACGTTAGGGTTTGATCTGAGTGTGCTGACGGAGAGGATTCATCTCGCGATGGAGAAGCTCCCATTCGAGTCCTTCATGCAACTAGTTCCAATCATTCAAGAGGCTTTCGATACGAAAGAAGCCCACGCGGGTGACGGGATGGAGACGATGCCAGACCAGACGAGCTTTCGGCTCCGTTACGCTGGCAACATGGACATCGCCTTTCAAGAGGCTCAGCTCGTGAGTCCCTACGGGGATAAAGACGGTCGAGAGCAGATAGGAAGCAAGGTTACGCGTGTATTACTGGGCGAGCTAGCGTTCAATCTTCGCCAGTTTCAGACCCTTCGACTCAAGTGCTCACCGCTGCGAGTCCTGCTTGAAGATGCCTCTTTGTCTGGCCATACTGACGTCGGACTTCCACGTGGAGAGGACTCCCTACAGCTTCTTTACGTGCCCACAGTCAGCGTGAATACCGTTATCCACTGGAGACAAGGTATTCATGATAGTGGACAGCTCCAGTATGCTCTCTCGTTGGAAATTGCCATTGGAAACGTGCACTCTAATGACAGTCAAACCCACGTCCCTCTAGCTGACGAGACGCTTGTTGCGATCAACTGGGACTGTGTCTACCCGTGGCTTATCTTCATGACAACCGACGACGACGGTGATTTCATAGTCAAAAAGGCTGCTGAAGACAGTGAACTAATCGACACTGACGAGCCCAAACGGATCCAATGCATCGGCGTGCAATGGGATTTATCTGTGAGCGTGATCCAGATTGCGTGGTGGGATACTGCAACGCAAGATACCGGAACGCTCATCATCGCTAGCGAACTTTTAACTCATGGAGTTCTAAGAGCTGAGAGGTCGATAGACACGAGAAACAAAGAGCTGAAGCAGTGGAAGCTCTGGGAAGCGACAGTCTACCTGCATTTGTTTCGTGGCTACTTGCTGCACGTTGACGACGACTTTGCATCCGCTGAGGAGGCGATCCCCGACGTGCTTCCCTTTGGGTCTGAAATGTCGTCCAACTTTTCGCTGGAGACGGTTGGTACCAGCTATCGGAACACTTACACTCCTCTCGACGGTGAGGACTGGGACGCGCTGGATGACGAAGTTACAGCAACGTTCGCTCCGTCCAGCTCGATGATCTTCGAGAAGCTGCACGATGAGTTCGTTCCGATCGACTACGAGTTCGTTATCGTAAACCCTCCAAAAGCTAAGAAGGAAGAGGCATCGACGAGAAGACTTCCTATGTTGCACGTTCCAGTGTCGGTGAGGACTTCCTCTGCTGCCATTTCCCCACCGAAATCGCCCAGATCGGCCAAGAATTGGACGCACAACATCAAAAACAGGTTGTCGCGACTCAAGCGCCGATCGGCGTCGATGGACAACTTGTTCCTTAAAGACGGATCGTGTCCGATCCAAGTGGATTCCATGAGGCTTCTCTGGACAATTCAGACTCGAGACAGCATCTTCTACATGGTTGCCACGACGCTGGACAATCTTCAGTTACTGGTGGATGCCCAACGAAATGCTGCCAGTACCAGCGCCGACAGACAGACGGCTGAAGTCAACGCTGGTCCATTCACGCCTCGACGAGAGAAGACGAACAGCTTTCGTTCTCCTTCCGTCGTTTCCGAGGCTGCCGTCAATGATCCCACCGTTGAGACGCCTCGGATGTTCAGCCGTCGAGGAAGTACCCGTGACACGTTGCTAGAGTTGTTGCAGCAGGGAAAACTAGGCATGACGCAGGATTCGGACCGTGAATCCTCGTCGAAATCTATGGACGATGACAATTCCTCGTCACGTGGGAGCATTGGTGAAGAAACCAGCGACTTTGACGCACCCCCGAAGGTCATCGCTATGAAAGCTTACACGGTGGATATCCACGACGCGCAGATCAACGTCCGCGAGGAAAACACAAGGAGCAACATGCTGCTGGCGTCGAAGCACATCCACTTCGAAATCGGGTCCGACGCGGGCGAGAACAACACGATCGCGAACTTGACCTTCGACAACGTCACCGCCCACGTGGCTCCCATCGATGTTGATATTTCAGCAGGCGTTTTGTGGTATTCGCACTCGGATGTGGGCTCTGCTTCTGGGTCTGGATCGACGCTGCTGAAGCAAATTATGGACGAGTGCAGCCTCACGAGTGCGTACACTAACAATCGCACCACGGGGGCCACGAGCACCGAGGTGGATCTGTCATTCTTACAGCTTTCAACCGATCGCCACCAGTTCTACCAGCTCATGAACGTGATTCGACATGTGCTGCTCGCTCCTCCGTCGATGGCGAGACGACCCAAACGTACGTACACGCCCAGAACGTACCCCACAGAGACCGCGCCGCAACAGGGTGGGGGCGATTTCACGGTGTTTGTGCCTCCCTCACCAACGCCCAACGCACCACTCGCAGCCACCACTTCCACGAAAAAGCTCCACGTTCTCCTGGAAGAAGAGCTACGCAACCGAGAAATCCGCACTCGAGGCACGTCAGCTCGCTCGAAAGCAGCCATGTGTGCGCTGAAATCCATCTCGTTCAAAGTTGTCGGCATGCAGTGGCGTCTACGCTTAAGCCCCGAAGTCACTGGCGCGGATCACGAGTTTGTGGGGATCCGAATCCAAGGATTCACGGGGTGCCATACCTACTTCACGAACCACAACACCAAGCTCACGTTGAACCTGCAGTGGCTCGAAGTGAGCAACCTGCATCCAGGGCCTTCGTCTGCGCCGTTCGAGGATCCAACAGCCGTGTTAAAGGCGAAGCTGCTGGTTGACAAGCGCTTTGAAAGCAGCTCGAAACTCGCACTCGGGAACCAGCAAGGAATGCTTGTCCTTCGTGCGGAAAGCGGGCCGGTTGTTCGAATCCATGGACAGAAACTGCGGGTTCTGGAAGTGCTGGAGGTGAGCATGTTCCCCGAGATCTCCAACATGATCGTTATCCAGCTGGCGGCAGACTTCTACGAGCTTATCTACAAGTTTTTCTTCGAGAACATCTCCCCAGCCCCCGCGAATACCCAGAACTCGGAGCAAGTCTTCTTCGGCCGGAAGTCGACCTATGGTCCTGCTTCTCCAAC
>JAABLL010000071.1:7427-25645 GCA_012295475.1 Phytophthora gonapodyides | reverse complement strand
GAGCGTTATGCAGAAGCCCGCCAGCTTTTCGATCCTAAAGAGCTGCAACCTCCAACGCTGGAACGGATTGAAAACCTCGCTGAGAGGCTGGACATCCCCAAGTTTCGAGTTCGCAGTGCGTTCCGGAAGTGTCACGAGGACGCGCTGGCCACGTTGCGCTACATCATGGAGGGCCGCCACCTGGGCTTTATTTGCGACTCGTGCGGGGAAACAGACTTCACCGGCGCACGATTCAACTGCGCAGTCTGCAACGACTACGATCTGTGCGCCGCGTGCAATGGTAAGTCGGCGTGGTTCGTGGGCCTCGATAGACTTAACCAGCCGAGCTAACTGTGATTTCTTGTTGGTTCTGAAAAGCAGCGCAAGCTTGCGAGATCTCGCACCGCTATGCCAACGTCGAAGGCAAATGGCAGCGCGTGTACAACTTCAAAGACCACAAACCTTCGCACACCATGCGCAAGATGTTGCCGGTTTTCTATGGATACGATCCCAAGCTGCGTTCGCAGGGACCAGCCGAGCGCTACTGCGTTCATCGCTAACACAATGCGCTGTCCGGGAAAGACGCAATCTCATGTAATCTTTAGGTTCATTCATTTTCTTACAACGTACATCGCGTCTCCCAGCGATTCAACTCGGATCAGCTCCGTACCTGTATCAAGTCTAAATTAGAAACAAAATATCATGGCATGTACTTGACGGTGAGGCCCCCACCTGCTCCTCTCCTTCTTGTACTGGACATGGTGCGCCGTCGGCAAACTGAGCCGAGCGCCCGCGCACTCTAGATACAACCAGTGTCGAAATCCGTGCTGTCGCGGCCGACGAGACCGAATTCGGGATACTGCTGCTCTGCCGCTGACTGGGACTCGCGCTCGATTCTACTGTAGCAACACCCACGGTCCATCCCACGAGGCAAGAGAACAATCAGGCATCTCTACGCGGACCCAGCAGACCAGTTGGACGTCCGCCGCTGCTTCAGCGCCGTCCGCGTACGTACCCTTCGCTGACACGCGGCTCCGACCGGCGTCCTGACCGGCGCTTTTCCCGCTTGCTGCTCGACTCCCGCGCCAACGCCGCTGGCTCCTCATTTCGCGTGTACGAGAAGCCTTGGAACTCGTTCTTCGGCGACACGGCGAGGCGCTTGTCCTGCTGCAAGAACCCATGGTCGGGCAGCTCCTTGGTGAACTCGCGGTCGAAGTTCTGGATGTCCGTCGGGCTGCGCACGCGCGGCTTGAACGGGGGCTTGATGCCGCGCTTCTCCAGCAACTTCCAGTCGATGCTGGCGAAGAACACGTGGTTCTTGATATCCTCCACGCCCGCGCCGGGACGCGAGCCAATGCGGTACGTCGGGTCGCGCTCCAGCAGCGCCGAGATGAGACTCTTGACCTCCGAGCTCAGGCCGAAGTGGGCGGGAAACTTGAGCGGCGACTTCATGATCTTGGTGCACATCTGCTCGATGTTGCGGTCGAAGAAGGGCGGCCAGCCCGTGAGCATCTCGTACATGAGCGTGCCGAGGCTCCACCAGTCGATGGCCTTGCCGTACTCGGTCTTCTTCTTGCGGCTGATGAGCATCTCGGGCGCCAAGTACTCGGGCGTGCCGCAAAACGTCTTGGCGCCGGTGAAGTCGGTGCAGTCCGTCTTGGAGAGCCCGAAGTCGGTCAGGCGCACGTGGCCCGTCTCGTCTAGCAGAATGTTCTCGGGCTTAAGATCTCGGTAGATGATGTCGCGCTCGTGCAAGTGGCCAATGGCCGCCACCAGCTCGGCCGCGTAGAAGCGCACCATGGCCTCCGAGAAGGAGCGGAACTTCTTGAGGTGGAAGAAGATCTCGCCGCCGCAGCAGTAGTCCGAGACCATGACGAGCTTGCTGGCCGTCTGGAACGAGTACTTGAGCCCGACGATGAACGGGTGGTCGATGGAGCTCATGATGCGGCGCTCCATCATCGTGTGGCCCACCTGGTTGCGCTTCACGAGCTCCGACTTGCGCAGCACCTTCATGGCGTAGATCTTCCCGTCGCCCCCACGTTCTCGAGCCATGTAGACCTTGCCAAACGACCCTTTCCCGAGCATCTTGAGGATCTCGAAGTCCTGCATCGTCACCTGCGCGTCCTCCGAGGCGAAGCTGTTGCTCCCACTGAGCCGCGAAGACGTCGCGAGCGCGGTGGACGTCGACTGCACGTGCTTGGGGGCTGAGACCATGTCCACGCCGCGCTGCGGTCCGTCCGTGCTGTTGCCGTCCTCCTCTTCGTCGTCCACCGAGCTGCTCCCCGTGCTCAGGAACTGCACCACCTCGATGGGTCGGGGACGCAGCGTCAGCACGGCGTTCATGTACGTTTCGATGGCTTCGCGGCGCTGCTCGATGACGCGCAGCGACAACGACATGAAGAACTTCTTGGGCGGGAAGTAGAGCTTCCCCACCGTGGCGTACTTCCTGCGCAGCGTCTTGTGCAGCTCGCGGAAGTGGCTGTATCTCTTCTCAGACACGCGGATAGCGCCCGACTGGAAGTGCACGTACACCTGGAACACGGTGTACCGCTTCTTGCTGCCTGCATCGCGGTCTCGTCCCAAAACGAGCGCTCCCATGGAGCCTCCGTGGCCGTTGCGGCCGTCCTTGCCGTTCCACGTCGAGGATCTAGCGGCCGCACTGCCTACGGGCGAATTACCGGCACTGTCAGCACCCGCGGGGATGTGCAGACGGTCGGCGCGGTCCGTCGTGAGCTTGGATTTCCAGCGGGGGATCTCCACCTTGAGGATGTCGTCACCTGCGGGGGGAGCGGCCGGATACTCCGGGTGGAGCTGCTGCCGCGGGCTGAGGTCCCGGGACGTGGTGTGCAGACTGTGGCCATAGTAATTGTGGCTACTGCCGCGTTCGGGCGGGGACAGCGCCGAGCCGGAGGCGCTGGACGCGCTGGAACGGCCTGGGGCGTCCGCTGAGGCCTGTACGTGCGTGAGCGAGTGGCGCATCTGCCCGCTCTTCTTGCTGTTGCTGTGGCGCTTCTTCTTGTGCTGCGGGTCCTGGTACGACGCGCGCAAGGGGCCGTTGGAGCTGGCGGGGGCGCTCACTTGGAGCTGGTGCTGGAAGGCCGTGTTGAGGTTGCGGCCGCTGCCCACGGCCGAGCGAGAGCGCGACGCTGCGTCCATAGCAGGCGCCCGTCGAGGAGCGCGAGGGTACTCGTCCACGGCGGGCATCGCTGTCGCTGCGGAGCGCGAGAGGGTCGTCGTCCTGCCTGGCGTGGGTGGAGCGCTACGGGGGGAACGGCGGCTTTTGCAGTTGTGTGGAAGTCCGGCTGTCTCTTGCGTTTTCGTGCACTTGTGAAAACTTCATCCGGGTTTTGACAAGGCATAGTGAAATCAAGTCAAAGTTATGCATCGCTACAAAAAGCGCCAAATTCGCTTATTGTCATTTTTCAATACCGATGTCCTGCAACAGCGGACAGCTTCCCTGCGTGTGTGTGGTGGGTTGGCAAGCCTTGCTGCTTCATCAACTTCCTGGACATCTTCCACGGAGAGCAGGGCGGCAACTTGCCAGGGACAGCAACTTTCTCGCCACAAATCGATGCCTGCCGTAGAAGTTGCCTTTTGCCCTGGCCCCACGCAACATGACATGACGTTCGACGCCACCTCATTCGATCCAGCCGTGGCGCAACGCTTCCATTGCCCTCGGGGCACGCTGCTCGGGTACAGTACTCGTGGGCTGTGCAAGTCCAGCCGACTAAGGTGCCGCTCGTTTGACAAGAAACGGCGGCGAGTCATGCAGTTTCGTGGCGTCAGCGTCTGGTCCTGACTCAGCAACGGGATACCCACGCACTGCGGCCGCCGAGCCCAAAGCCTTTGCAGCGAGGCCATTGTGCGACTTGCGCGACTCCTGCATCCACGGGCGAGGAAAGTTCCGGCCGTGCAATGGCCTCGGGGCAGCAGTTGGCAACGACCGAAGCGAAGAGGACGGCACCGGTTTCTCCCGACGACCTTGGCTATTGGAACGGGGCGGCGGCTGAGGCGCTGGCCGTTGCAGGCGCGGCAGACGGCCGAGCAAGAGCCATCCACGCCGCCAGCTTGCGCATGGCGATGTCGAGATTCGGGCAGACCGATTGAATGAAGCCTTCGATGGCCTCCAGAGACGGGTCGTCCTGCTGGATAGACGTGAGTGAGCGCAGCGTTTTCGGTGGTGAAGCGATCCACGTGCTTACCATGCTCTCGATGAGGTAGAGCGCCAGGTCGCCCTTGAAGTCGACGAACGCCAGCCGCGCGAAGAGCTCGTCCGGCGCACGCCCGAAGGCCGAGCCGGGCAGGATGGCCACGCCCGTGTCCTGCAGCAGCTGTGCGCACAGCTGCTCGTCCGTCGAGATCCCGCGCAGCGCGAGCGCCTTGCGGTGGCGTCGGAAGCACGGGAACAAGTAGAACCCGGCCTCGGGCACCTGCACTTCGACGTCCATCTTCTGCAGCTGATAGGCGAACCACCGCCCGATGAGCTGCAACGTCTTCTGGCACTTGCGCTTGTACGCGGCCAGCTCGACGCAACTACAGAGCGACCAAGCAACACACAAGAGCAGAACGACCTGTTAGAGAGTGCTCGAGGGGACGGTGGCTTCGCGCTACGTACTCAGGAACGAACGCTCGTCGAGCAGCGTACTGGATAGGCGAGGCAACAGACGTGTACGTCTCGGACGCCATGACGAGCATGCTGCTCCGCAACCAGCCCATGCTGGGAGGGAACAGCCAGAAGCCCATACGCCAGCCGCCAGCGCCACACCACTTGCTCAGTCCACCCGAAACAATGGTGCCTTCTGGGTAGTACTTGGAAAGCGAAAGGTGTGAGCCGGAGTGGTGCAGCTCCGAGTAGATTTCGTCCGAGACGACGAGGATCCGGTACTTCCGTGCGACTTGTGCTAATGCCTCCAGCTGGTCAGGACATGGTCGTTCATTAAAACATACGAAGCACGTAAGTTTTGCCACCTTCAACCGTCTTCAAGGCCACAAAGAGCACGAACCTCGTCAGCCTGGTAGGCACAGCCGGTGGGGTTTGAAGGGCTGTTCAGAATGAGGATTCGAGGGGCGTCTGGCGCAGTGCAAACGTGTTAGCAATGAAAGCCCACAAGTTGATATCGCAGTCTATTGAACCAACCTGGGTCTTTCGCGCAGTGAGCCTCGAGAACCTCTGGTCGAAGCACGAAATGGTCTTCTGCGTGGGTCGGCAGCCACATCATGTTCCTTCACACACAAGCAGCATGATCAATAAGGAATTCTGAAGCAACTCGGGCACAGTCACGCACCTTCCAGCGATAGCGGCTTGCGGCGCGTAACTCGTGCAACTCGGGTTGGGCAGCAACAGGTCTCCGTAGTACACTGTCTGCAGCACGAACAGCAGCTCCTTGGTGCCAGGCCCCACCAACACATCGTCTCGAGAGTAATCGATGTGCAGCCGGTCCGTCCCCCATGCAGCAATGTCCTCGCAGAGCTCCGGCAGCCCCGCGACAGGCAAATAATCTCGCTGGTGCGAATTCGCCCTGCAGTCAACGCAATACAACGAATCACCACGGAAAAAGTATCAGCTCCCAACACCCGCAGCAGCCATGACCAACTTCACTCACCGCAGCTCATCCACAATGCACTGCGGGATCGGGAACGGCGACTGGCCCAGGCCCAGCTTGTAGATGCACTTGCCCTCCCGGATCATCTTGTTGCTCAGCTCGTCCAACGCGCTGCCTGCCGCCGTACACAGCATCCGGATCTTGCAGTTGATCACCTTTCTGGGACCTACAATTCCATAGAAAACACACCGTTAGAAGCTTTGCTCTCGACTGAATTCACAGCTCCAGCGCATCGAACCTTGACTGTGTGACTCGAGGTGCTCTGCCGACCGCTTCTTGCCCGTCACAGTAGCTTCTTCGCTAACTTCTCCTTTAGTTTCCGTAACATCCTCGCTGCTCGTGTCGCTCTGGGTGTTGGTATTGGCATCGGCAGGAGGTGCGGCCTCCGTCTTGACATCCACTGCCTCTGTTTCGGAGGCCGTTGAGCCCGAGGCTTCCGACGCCCGCTGCACTCGGCGTTGCAGCGTCGTGCGCGGCACGTTGAACCTGCGCGCAGCCTCCCGCAGCGACATGGCGCCTCCTTGAACCGCGGTGATGGCCGCCTCGACCTGCGCCGACTCGGTCAGCTGCCGTACCATGCTCAAAAAACAAAATGATGGACAACGCTTTCCAGTTTAACAATACTGTATTGTAATCATTGTGGCATTTGTAAGGTACGACTTCAAGAGCTATGGTGATATCATTTCAGTACGAGCTCAGTTTTCTTGCGAATTGAAGTGAGCGATCCGATAATTGTTTTTTTTTTCTTCTTCTAGTAGACGGACGTTATGGCTTGGAGAGCGACTAATGCGCGCGGCGGCGCGGCTGCCGGTGGCCGTGGGGCGCCATCCACGACGCCGCGCACCAAGCCGACCATGCAAGCCATCGCCGAGATCGAGAAGAACCGCGAGGACCGGCGGCGCGCCATGGCAGCGGCCAAGCGCGAGCGCGAGCGGGAGAGTCAGCTGAACGAGAAGCTGGGCCACCCGGGCGACGTGGACTTCCAGCGCATGATCAAGGCCTTCCGCGAGCAGAACAAGGACAGGAGCAAGCCGCACGCCGAGGCGGGGGACACCAAGATCACCATCTGCGTGCGCAAGCGGCCCGTGAACGCCAAAGAGGTCAAGAAGCACGACTACGACGCCGTCACGTGCCTGAACCCCATGGCCATCGTGCACGACTGCAAGCTCAAGGTGGACGGCATCACCAAGTATCTGGACAGCAACGCCTTCAACTTTGACCATACGTTTGACGAGAGCGCTACCAACGAGAGTGTATACATGTATACGGCGCAGCCTCTGGTCAAGTTTGTGTTCCACGACGGCGGCCACGCGACGGTCTTCGCGTACGGACAGACAGGAAGCGGAAAGACCCACACGATGCAAGGGATCCAGAGCCAAATTGCGGCGGACGTGTTCGCACAGGCGGACGAGTTTGCGCGACGCGGATACCCGCTCGACATTTGTGTCAGCTTCTTTGAGATCTACGGCGGCCGCTGCCAGGATCTACTGCATCGCCAGGTGCTGACGATTCGAGAAGACGGCGCCGGGGAGGTGCAGATTGTGGACTTGGAAGAAGTCCAGCCGCAGGACACGGAGGAGCTGCTGCAAGTGATCAGCAAAGGGAATAGCCTCCGCACGACTCATGCGACGGAGGTGAACGACGTGTCCTCGCGCTCGCACTGCATCTGCCAGATCAATCTTCGCGAGAAAGGAACAGGACGGCTTCACGGTAAGCTGTCTCTGATCGATCTGGCTGGAAGCGAGCGTGGCGAAGACACAAAGAACCACAACCGGCAGCGACGCATGGAATCTGCGGAGATCAATCGAAGCCTGCTAGCTCTGAAGGAGTGCTTCCGGTGCGTATTAACTTTGGGCTGGTCTGTGGGCTGTAAGCATTATGCAGTGCAAGTTTTCTGACCTTTGTTGATTCGGGGAACAGAGCTCTGGATAGTGGCGGTCGAGGAACGCACATCCCTTTTCGAGCAAGCAAGCTTACTCAAGTGCTGAAGGATTCGTTTGTCAATGCGAAAGCGCGGTGCGTGTTACTTCGAAGAATCTGCGACTGAGAGTTTCCAGACCCGTCTAACTCCGTTCGGCTTGCTACGCTCAGAACGGTGATGATTGCAGCGGTGTCACCGTGTGCCTCGTCGTCGGATCATACGCTCAACACTCTCCGCTACGCTGACCGGGTAAAGGAGAAGCGAGTGTCAGCGGATGCTTTTGACGAGAGAAATGCAGACTCGGATGCAGTGGGTGTTGAGGACGTCCAATTCGAAGACGGTGCGCGTGTGGGAATGCTTGACTGGTGCTGCTCTCCAAAGTGCCGGTATTTACTTTGTACTGATGGTGGCATTTAGACTTGGACGGTGACGAAGCGTATCGCGCGCAAGATGGGGGTGACGACGGCGACGAGTATGAAGATGACGAGGAGTATCGGCCAGGAGAGGAAGAGAACGACGACGAGTACATGGGCGATGGCGATGGAGGAAAGGACAGGAGCGATGCTGATGACAGCGGCAACGATGTAATCACCATTTCGTCGCACCACACGCGTGGGGGGGCCGATTTGAGCGACGACTTGAGTGTTCTCCGCATTAGCCGTCGACGTCATTCGAGTACGTTCTTAGTGACTGTCTTTTCTGTGCTTAACAACATCATTTACCCGCTTTGCTGCTCGTGGTTATTCGCTCAAGCAGATAAAAGGAGCGGCGATCCCGTCCAGGAGAGCGAGTACCCGGAAGAAGCATGGCAGGGAGTGGTAATGCTTTGCTTTGGTGTGTGCTGTGATGCTATTGGTAATGCTGATGAGATTTTTACGTGTTCGTTCTCCTCCACTAGGTCCAAACTTTGTATGAAGAGCAGGAAGGCCTGCTGAACACGCACATGACTGCAATTCAGGTTTGATTCTGTAGCTCGTCCATTGCACTGATCCATCGCTATAATACGTAACTTTTCTGGATTGTCACAATGCGTAGGAGAACGCCGAGCTGCTCACAGAAGAAGGTGCCATGCTTGCAGCCATTCAGAACGACGCCACTGGCGATTCGGCCAGCATTGAGCAGTATGTCTCGCGTCTGGAAGAGGTGGGTCAGCCCAGTTCCTGCGTCTTATCTGCATATCTAACACCGTTTTTTTTATCTGCCAGATCCTCGCCCAGAAGGCCCAGACTATCAGTACGCTCCGTCGACAACTCGCCACCTTTCGTGAGCGCTGCGAAGGTGAGGAGCAGAAAGCCGCCGAGACGCCACCCAAGAAAGTGATTGTGCGTGGCGGTCGATAGACTTCCAGCAAACCGCCACTTGTTTCCTTCATTCTCCTTCATCTTCTTCAGCAGTATTAGATACAAAAGCACAATAGAGCTTTTCTTACAGTAATATTGGTTGAATTTTTTTTAAAGATTTCGACCAATATTACTGTAGTTGAAGCAAAATTAAAAAAAAACAATAATTGTTTTAGTTACGGAACAGGATGATGCAGCGTGGACTCGCCGCGAAGCTGCTGCGCGCTGTGGCAGCCTCGCAGGCGCCAAGCAGCCGTCTCCCTATAGTGGCCGAGGCCTCTCTGGGCCACGAGGCAGCTGCCTATTCAACGCAGACATCGAGCCTGCTCTCTCTGAGCCTGGCCGCGGACTCGAGGAACTCGCCGTGTGTCAATAGATTCGCGGCGCTTGCTGGGGCCGCGGCGCTCGCTGGGGCTGTGGGGCTGGCGGTGGATAGTGATGCTCGACTGGAGGCGGCGCCGGACAAGAAGCAGGAGAAGGTGGGGAGCGGTTGATGGAGTTGTGAGGATGCTTGGAATGGTTTTAATATTTAGTGTAAATGTTGCAGCACTTCGAGTACGCTGAGGCGGTGGATACCATCCGTCAGGAGGTGTCGGAGTTCCGCACGACGTTGAAGAGCTCCGAGACGCGCATCCCCAAGGCCTTCCCCATCAAGAAGATCGGCATCTCGAGGATCCACGCGCCCAACGGCGTGTCTACCATCCGCATCGAGTTTGCGTGCCCGTCGTTCGTGAATCAGGAGGCCATCCTTGGTCGTTTCCTGCTGCAGCTGCAGAAGAATTCGACCCCGGGCTCTCGTCAAGTCGTGGAGGTGATGCCTGTTCCGCTTGACAGTTCGACGAACAAGTCGGTGGTGGAGTTCCACAAGCAGCCGGCGGTGACGTACTTGTACGCGAACGGCTCTGGCTCATTCCAGTTCTTGCGCGATACGTCCTCGCTCCAGGCTACGTCTAAGTTTGTCTTCTACAAGGACGAGTTCCTGACGCAAGGCGAGATTGACGCTGTTGTTGGCGCGTACAAGGAGATTTACTCGTACGCAAACGTGAACGCTTTCTTCCGCTACGATCTTGAACAACTTCGAAAGAACGCGCTAGTCGGGCGAGGAAGAAACCCCACCACAGCTTCTTCAGCGGCGCCAGACAGCAAGGTTCGTTTCGTCTTCATGTTTTTGTGTTGCTTGGTTGCTGTTTGTAGCTCATTGTGGATGAATAATTGCAGGAAGAGGCCATCCAGCAGCTCCAAAACCTGGGCATTGATGTTTTTGAGCCAACACAGAGCGACAACGGCTTGACTTGGGATAGTCTCGTACGTGCTTGGAGTTTGGCTTTAATACCTAACAAGCGTGTACCAACCATGATGTGCGTGTGTATTTGCTTTAGGCCGGATATGAGAAGGTGAAACTGGAGATCGAAGACACTGTCGTGCTGGCGCTTCAAAATCCAGAACTTTACGAGCGTATCGCGCAGAAAACACGCTGCCGGTACGAAAGCAACCGTCCCCGTGCTGTGCTTTTCGAAGGTCCGCCGGGCACTGGCAAGACCTTGAGCGCACGGATCATTGCGCAGCAAGCTGGCATTCCCATGATCCATATTCCGATCGAGAGTGTGGTTTCAAAGTGGTACGGCGACAGCGAGAAGAAAATGTCGTCCATCTTCGACGCGTGCGAGAAGCTGGATGGCGCCATTATTTTCATCGACGAGGTGCGGTATTAGTTACGCAGGTGCGGTCAGCTATGCGGTAACTTGTATTAACGTTTTTCGCACGACTTAGATTGATGCGCTCGCTGGAGACCGCTCGGGTGGTAACATGCACGAAGCTTCGCGCCGGATATTGTCCGTCCTACTGCAGAAAGTTGAGGGCTTCGCCTCTGCCAAGAAAACAACGGTTGTGTGCGCTACGAACCGGTATGCTTCTCGTATCTTGTGACCCTGTCAGTGTTTGGGTTTCCGACATTTGATGTATCATATCTTATGATTGCAGGAAGCAAGATCTGGATGCGGCGTTGATCAGCCGTTTCGATCTATCGATCCGCTACAATCTTCCCGATGAGACAACTCGTCGCGCTGTGTTTGCTCGGTAAGGTTCACGTTGAATGAACGCGGGCAAACGAAGTGCCTAACGTGTAGTGTTAATGCTCGGTGCTGCATATTCACAGCTATGCCAAGCAACTGTCAGATGAGGATCTGTCCCAATTGGCCGCCGTGTCGCCACAGCTTTCGTGCCGAGATATCAAAGAGGCGAGCTGAAAAGGGTGAATTGACTTGTGTGAAGCGTAGACGACTTACAGATTCTCTGTCCTTGCTTGTGCCAGATCTGTGAATATGCAGAGCGTAAGTGGGCCTCGAAGGTCTTGAAGAAAGAAGAAACGACGGACCTACCAACCCTTCGCACCTACATGGAGGCTGTTAAGACGCACAGGAGTGGTTTGGCTAGCCATGACGCCCAGCCTGATGTGTACGAGGCATAAAGGATGTAAACTGCTTGATAGGGCCTCGTAAACCTTGTCAAATTGCATTCTGGTGCTGTGGGATACTGGAAGCTCGTTTTAGGTTTTCTTTGAGCTTACTGTTAGCAGTGCTCGGTATTGCTCGTCGAGCTCATGGGCCAGTTTTCCTACGAGCGGTTCGCTGTGCTCTGTAAATTCAATGGACATGAGTGAGCCTGGAAAACGGAGACGTTCCTATAGCATGCGAACTTACGCATGATAGCTTGGGCTGTTCTCATGAACTTTAGCGCTTCTTCAGTGTCGTTGCCGCGGTGGCTTAGCACGCCCTATACATGTAGTATTGGGAATTAGCTGGAGCGAAACGAGAATTGCCGCCAACCAATTTCACTTACGATGTTCCAGGCTTTGGCAACGAACCATTCCAAGTCGACCTCAGAGAAGGCCACATCCAAACTGGTTACGAACTGAAGCAGGTGCTCAAACCACTCAAACGCCTTTGTCTTCGAATCCGCAAGCGTTATCAGTCGTCGGAGCAGATAGCACAGTCTGCTGGTGTCGGTAAGCCCTGCTTGAATCAGCATTTGAAGCCTGAAAAGTATGCAAAATGCGTCACGAGTTTGGAAAACGATGAACTTGAAACACCGCACCATTCGTACCCGTAGTTGAATACGTCTCCTGCTAACACCCGATACTGGTCTCGAACCTATTCAGCAAAGGCATCAGCATGGTGCCACAATCACCAACCCCATCAAGCCTTACCTCGACTCCCTCGTTGAACTTTGTAGCGAACAGCACAAGCTCTGCATAGCACGCAAGATAACACTGTTGTGTTGGTGTACTTCCGGGAACCAGTCAGCACATCATTTAGTTAGTCACCTCCGATCTCGATGAGTTCCGTTGCAGTGTGCAGCTTAGTCTTGCACAGATCAAGAATCGCGTTCGTATTCGCATCGAAGAGCCGCAATTTCACTGCTATCAGTGCCTTTGTCTGTCAGCGAGAAAAAAGTTAGTGTACATCTTGGTTTTTGAGCTGTAAGCAGTGCGCCCTCCGTACCAAATAGCGCGAGGTTTCATCGGTGTCTTCAGTATCAGTATCGATACTTTCGAATCGCTTGATCACTTCAAGGAGCTGTACGAGGCGATTCTTGTCCAATGTCTCGATTTTCCTCATGGCAGAACTTATCGCAGCCAGTAAGCATTGCTGGCACCGCTTCTTGAGCGGCGAATTTTCTCCGTACAACTCGTCACTTCGCTCAGCGATATCGGCCGCTACGACAAAGTATCGAGCTTCCTCGGTGCTTTTCGCGATATCGAAGCTGTCGTCGCAATATCTGTTAGAGATTGGCACACACGAGCTAGAGCAAAACCATCCTAAAACACTTACCTCATTCGAAAGAACCACTCAAATACTGAAGATGGCCCGGCATTTGGACCCAGTCTTGACGACTGCAGCAGAACGCTGGTGTATGTCAGGAATTTTTCGCCGTACGAGCTTTCTGGCTCGGTGCTGGATTCGGCCTGCTGCTGCTGCTGTTGAGTAAACTTGCTGAACGCTAGTTGCGCTGCGTTTTGCAGGACGACTGCTTTCGGCACATTGGGCGGGCTGTCTTGTGATCGGCAAAGCTCGTCCAGAATGTGCATAACAATATCTTGCCTCGCTGGGTCAAGATTGTTTGCTAGTTTTCCCATGGCGAGCCAATCCTCAAGCTCGAAATCATCTCTAGCTTTTAGCTGATCCATGATGTGTACCAGCTCCTCTTCTGGGGTTTCCGACTTCGACTCAAGCGCTACTTGGAACACCACAAACAAAGATTGCTTTGAAGGCTCAGTGTTGAACGCCTTCTCTGCCCAGTCCGATGCTTCAGAATCGCGCTTCATTTGGAGACACAAGCGAGACATTATCCTGCAAAGCGTCACCCGGGTCAGTTGTTTTGTAAAGCGCATGAAGCATCTAGACATATTCGTTACCTCAAATACATCGCCTGATCTTGCGCTCTTGAAGCTGCTGATAATCCAACCTCCGCCCACTTGAACGCGTCCTACACAAAATCAATAATGTTAATACCGCTGCACTACAGCTGCATTGCTGTCTCAGGGGTACCTCGTGCTGGTTCGAGTTAAGTGCATGCTGAAGTGCATCAAACATTGTTTGTCGAGCTCGCTTGATGTAGATGCTCGTGTTGTCAGTGACTTGACCATCTCTGTATTGCATACAAATCGTAAAGTGAGCTCGAATATCACTCGGCAGCTTCCACACTAGAATCGTACCGTTCCAGCTCCAGAAAAGTGGGGCCCACACGCTTCAATTCATCCATCGCTTGGTAGCGTTTATCCTCTTCAAATGCGATATTGCATGCGATCTCCAAATTGATGATGAAGATGGAATCTCCGTAGTTGTCAGCTAGCTCTCGATAAATGTCCAGCCCTTTGTCTGAGAATGACAAACCCCGCGCATACGTGCGAGCTCCCAAGATGGCGTCCTCCAAGCTATCTTGCCGAAACAGCACCAGTAGAAGGCGGTGTGCTTTGTCAAACTGCTTCTTGTCGACGTTGAGTTTGACCATGAGTTGGAGAACCTTGGGGTCCCGGTTATCTGGAATGAGTTGGTAGCACGCTTCGGCTTTGTCAATGTCACCAGTAGCGCACAAAGATTGCAGCAAATTCTGCAAGGCGTGCTGCTTGAACGCAATAATCCGATCCACGAAGTTTTCATCGGTACCATTTTCCAGCGAGTCACTCACGCGTAGCGCTTCTTCTACGAAAGCCACGTGGAGGTCGTGCTGAGCAGTTTTGCAATACCCGTCGCTCGCGCTCGCCATCAGATCAAGCAAACAACTGGCGTAGGAAGCTTTGTAAGGAACCAGCATTTTCAGTTCATGCAGCGACGACACGATGTCTTGAAATTCCAGTGACGCATTGCCAGACTGACCCACCAGCAGTCGGAGCACGCGCACGCGGTCCATGCAAAAGTCCCACAAATCGTCCACAATGTCCTCCAGCTCCAACCCTTGCTTAAACTTCGTCAGCTGCGAGAGGCCAATGCGAGACCAGAGCTGCATTGAAGAAGAGAAGGCCTCGCTAGCCATCGCCAAGTATTCCTCGCACCGCTCACAGTCAGCCGATGCGCTTTCCAGCATGAGCATCCCCACTCTTCCAAATGAGCGCAGCACATCGACGCACTCATCCATGAAGTGTGTGCTCTTGCTTGCCCCACCTCCCTGCTTCTCGCCGCCATTCGAGCAAATGAGCGACAGTCCCATGATTTTCGCAGCCACAAACCGCGTGACAGCCAGCAAATACCGAGGGAAGCTCGCTTGCGGTCCGCCTTCTTGCTGTTTGGCTTTCTCCACTTGCGCCAGGACTCTGAGAGCAGCCCGAGGCGCATTGTACAGCTCCACGCCAGCGTTCATGAGCTGCGTGGCCGACAGCTCGAGCACGCGCTGCGAGCGGAGACCGGCAACGACTTGCTGTAACTCGTCGAGCACTTGGTTCAGGGCTGCGACGTCTGCTACGATTGTCGACGCTTCTTCAGCTCGAGCGAGAAGCTGTGTGGCCTTCTCCACGCGCTCCAGGATCGCTGGCGCGCCCTGTTCCAGCATCTTGGCTGGTTCACTTGCTCTCTACGCGGCGGATTCCGCACTGGCCTGCCTTTCCGCGCGCGGGGAAACTTGGTGACCATCACTCCTCATTTTCACTTCAAGTACCTGTCATTTGTTATATTTGCACGTTATGTATTCTCACACACAAACCTTTGAAAACCCATTGTGCCACAGCAAGTATGCGGCGGACGAGCGCGTTCGCGGCCGCAGCGGTCGTTGCATTGAGCAGCGCGCTGTGCGCAGCTGCCCCGAAGGTCGATATCCGAGTCATCCCGCGCCCGCGGCCAGAAGAGGAAGAACCGCTCGTGCTGGTCCCCATTCCGTCCCGCGATCCATTCCCGGCATTCCAGGGCAAGTGCGATGCCACGAAGGATCCTCTAATGCTCTGTACTGACTCTTTATCCGGTGCTTTTGTGTTTTGCAGGGCCATTTGTTGATAATATCGGGTCGCTGTCGTGCATCCATGAGGAGCGCGAGATGCAGAAGGGGAAGGCGTACGTGCTGCTTGACGTTAACTGCTCCTGTGCGCTGTTTTCGAGTCAATCTGACGCTGTTGCAGTTATGTCCTGGACTTGTGCCTTCTAGCCAACGTGACACTTGAAGCCAAGATCGAACAGCAGGTGGAAGTGGAGGTGGAAGTGACCGACGACCTGCCCAGTTCGACGGAGGATGGCGATGCTACTGCGGAGCTGGAAGAGCCCGTGTCTGAGGAAAAGGAGGAGCCGGAAGTCCCCACCATTCTCGGGTGAGGCTGATTTTAGTGAGACTGTTGCTTGCACTTGGATAGAAAGTTGCTGACGTTCGTTGTCTGGCACGCAGCATTTTCCGCGGCTGGCACATCGACCCCATCACGCTGAACTACAAGTACATGATCTACGACGACGGAGACGAATGCATGGATGACGACCACTACTCCATGGCTGTGGAGCTTATTCCCTCCAGTAACCCGGAATCTGACACGAAGCTGTATGGCCTGAAGAAGACGGGCAAGTGCACGTTCAAGGCCTCCCTGCTGACCTACGTCCCCGAGGAAGACCGCGTTGCGTCGCAAGGGATTCATACGCCCGGTGTTGTGGACATTAGTGATGCGGAAGCGTCCTTGCCAGTGATCTGTGGCAGGATGAAATGTCGCTATGGGGATATCTCAAAGCGAGTGCGAGACTTGTCGGATCAGGTAACTCTGCATTCGGCCTTGAGCAGAGGCAGGTGAGCGGAAACATCTAACATATTGCCTATCACTCCTTGTCACTTCACTTCAGATTCGCGGTGTCCAGACCACAATGGCCAAGGGAAGCTTCAGAGCCAACACGCTGTTTACTAACATGACTTTGGAGGCGTCAAAGAACACGCTTGAATCCGCGATGCAAATACTCGAAAAGTCACTGGAGCTCTTCTACGATATCGAGGACCTGCAGCAATCTTTGACGAACGACTTTCTCGGGCGAGAAGAAGCGGCGAAGCAGGAGATTGCACAGCAGGAGGTTGAGGACAAAATGAGGGAAGCGGAGAAGAATGCTCTGGATGCTACTGTGGCTGATGCCGTTGAAGAACAGATCCAAGTGTCAGCAGAAAGCTGATCAGGAGCCATTTACAGCGGGAGAATAGAAGAAGTTCGTCCGTGCGTCATTTCCGAAGGTCTTATAGTGTGCGATCGGCCAAAAAAAGACATTTATCAAGGCGTGAGGATGCAAAACTCCTCGTGGCAATGGGGTGATCCGTTCAAATCTAGGGAAGTGGTGGCGCAACGAGCAACATTGTCCCTTCGCCAAGAGACCTTGAAGGATGAGCTGTTGCGTATGCGTCAGCAACAACTTCTCCAGGCCCGGAGAGAGCGCCGAGCGGAGCTGAGGTACCAATCGCCAGTATTGATAATGTCTGATATTGCTCACTTACGGAGACATTCGTTGTTCAGAGCTCAAGTGGAGCGACTTGAGAGTCAAGTTTGCCATTATGAAGTACGTGGAGGGATGAATGGGTTTTCTTCTGTTGGCACTTACAGGAACTGTGGCTAGCGCAAGGCATCAAACACAGTGAGCACAAACAGTATGCGTGAAAACACCTCTTGGGCCACCTCAGGGCTCCTGAATGAACCACAGCAACGGTTTCCAGGATCAAGCGAAAGTTTGATCGAGAGACTGGTGCAGCAAAATGAACAGATCATGGCACTGCTGCTCCCCCGAAAGCGGTATGTATCTTTTCCCGACCCTAGATTCGAGCATGACACGCTAATCCACTCTTTGCGAATAAAGCGAAGAAGATGCGAGCCGGGCAACCAACGCATTGAAGCGTTCATCGAAAGAAAGTCTTGAAAACTCGCTAAAACCTTCAGACGAAGCGAATTCCAACGCGAAGTTTCCATCCGTGCAAGGCGTCGAAGAGCGGCACGATACTACACAGCAGGAAATTTTCAACGAAGTACCAGCGAAGAAGTCTCAGGCGCCGTCTCTGGACCCTACAGCCATATCGTGGCTTCCTGACTTCGAATGGACGGATGAGGATGAAATAACACTGGATAAACTCGAGAAGGACGAAGGTGCTCTGGCCGACGTACCAGGGAGTGAAATGGTCGATACCAGCACTGAGAAGTCCGAGATGGCCAACGCAACAGCTAAAGCAGGCTCACCGGTAGAGCAGAAAGCACGCGACCGCCTTGAGAGCCGAAAACGGCTGGAGGCTCTACTGAGTGCCTCTCTCAAAAATGCAAATGGTGGTGCTCTGCGGAAGCCACGCTGGCGTCTTGAGGCGGAGGCTGATAGCGACGACGTGTCACCGTTCGAAGTCCAAGATGCAGAGGCAATGGAGCCTCTGCAGGTGTTCCGTTCTGCGGTACTAGCTGTGCTGTACACGGTTCATCTCAAGGACTTGTTGATGACGAAGAAGTTGGCTGAAAAAGAAAGCGCAATGAAGGACTTTGAGGCGATGCTGCGCGTGTACTTTGATGCGACTCGCATGTGGGTGGGCAAAGTGGTTAGAGCGCCGCTGGTTTCTCTACTTCAGGATTCCAGCTTGGACGTGGATATCAGCATGAAAAGTGGTTTGGCAGGGTCAAGTTTACGGGGATTTGCAAAAAAATTTGGCGGCATCTTGGCTCGCCGCCCTCCCCCACCAGCTTCTGGCACTGGGAAACCAGTTGAGAGTGCTGTAGATCCAGGGAAGTTGTTGAAGCTGAAAGTGCGTATGAGAGGGATTCTGCAAGCTCTGAGCAAGGCGATCGATAAGAAGGAAGTGCCCTCAGGCATTTTGGACTTCTGGAAGCGGATTTCTTCGGACGGCGTGTATTTCCCACCCAGTGTACGTGTGAGCTGCTCGTGACTATTTGATTATACTGTC
>JAABLL010000069.1:10756-25733 GCA_012295475.1 Phytophthora gonapodyides | reverse complement strand
ATCACCAGTCATCTGATCCGTTTTTAAGACCACGCTGGCATTGGTCAAAAACCTGCCCCTGCCAGAAAGCAGTCGTCTCGCCTTGAAGAGAAGAAGAGCGAGAAGCGCTCGCCGCCCCCGGGGCGCCCATGTACCATGTGGCCGAGATGGTGCGCGACGCGCGGCGCGACATGGCGGAGCGTCCGGACGGCGCGTCGCCCTCGTTCGTGTGGAGCACGCTGTCGGCCTTCACGCCGTTCCCGTTCCTGCTGGCGCTGGGCGGCCAGATCTCCAGCAGCCTCGTGCGTCGCGCCCCTGACCTGGTGAAGCGCGCGACCGGCGCCACGCGCGACTGCGTGGTGGACGCGGCCACGCACACGCACGATCGCGTGGTGGAGCTGCGGCTGACCTGCACGCGCACGGGCCAGCGGCTGTTCTACCGCGTCAAGCTGCGCGTGGAGACGGCCAGACTGCCTGGGCCGCTGGCGCCACTGCAGACACAAGTGGCCGTGCCGCTGCTGCGCGGCGTGGAGGGCGTGGCCCAGTTCGTGACGAGCGAGGAGCTGCCGGAGCTCTACTTCGTGGCCAAGAACTCGATGCGCCGCAGCTTCTTCCTGCGTCACGTGGTGCTGCCGCCACTGGGCGCGGCCGAGAGCGTCGTGCGCTACGTCGTCATCTTCCCCAGTCACATCGTGTTCCCGTCCAGAGCCGAGATCGAGGACCGCACCGACCTGTTCCTGGAGGGCAGCACGACGCGCGTGCAGGCGCTCGTGGAGCATCTGTACTCGGCCACGGAGGTGCTGGACCAGCACCTGAGCATGGTGCAGTGGAACATCCTGGGCCGAGGCCCCTACGAGTCGCTCAGCAAGTCCAGACGCAGCGAAGTCATCCGCTCCGTGCACCAGAGGATGCGCATCATCGCGTCGCACTACAAGCTGTTCGAGTTCCTGGCCACCATCAAGCTGCAGAACGAGATGCTGTACGGCGACCTGCAGCGCGAGTTCCCCGACGTGGGCGGCGTGCCGCTCACCAAGCAGCAGGTAGCGGCGAACAAGGCGCTGACGGCGGAGCTGGCCGAGCAGGACGGCAACGCCTTCCCCATCTGGTTCTACAAGAAGATGGACGTCACCAGCGGCAACGGCCAGGTCTTGCCCAGCGGCCTGAACGGCCGTAGCAAGCCGTCGTCCGACACAACCAGCGCTACGGATCCCCAACCTGGTAGTTCGAGCGCCACTACGGCCGGCGGCTCGGGTGGATGGATCGAGTTCCCTGCCAATGAAGGTCGACGGCTGGAGCGCAAGTACCGCTGGTATCAACAACAGAAGAACCAGATCCCGGGCCCCGTTGGGCCATCCAGCGTCGTGTTGGTCGACGAAGGCCGTCACGAAGTGGACGTGGACAGCATGCGCATGACGCCCGTGTACTGGCCAGCACTGGAGGAAATTGTCGTGTGCCGGTCTCGATGGGTGTACGCACAGCGCAACTACGGCCTCGCACCGTACAACGTGGAGGCAGCGACGGTGTTGGAGAACGCGTTCGTGTATTACCTGGGGTTGTATCCGCTTGAGAAGCAGCGTCTTATGGACATTGAGGCGCAGAAACCGCGAGGATTCTTCAGCTCCCGCGCTAGTCTGAGTGAGGCCGTCCTGGCGGCTCGTGTGGAGAAGGACTGCACGCTCAGCATCCCAGTGGAAGGTCACCTCGTGGAGTTCAAAGGCGCGCAGGACATCATGCAGTACAAGCGCTTGTTGGCAGGGACGACGCCGTTCACGAGCAAGCGTCGCGTGTACCGCGGTGACCCGCGCGTTCGTGCTGATCCAAAGACGCTGCAGTTGTGGAAGGACGCTATGGTGTGCGATCCGGCGACGGGCAAGCCGCTCACGGTCACTGGGGACGACAAAGACATCGAAGAGGAAATCGAGCACCTCGTTCTCATCGTGCACGGCATTGGCGACGCGCTCAAGACGCTGGACCTGATCAACGTCGTGACGCTGCGCTCGATCATCGATTGTTCGACTACACTGCGGGAACTGAACCGAGAAGCGCTACGCTCGGCCCACTTCGCCCACTTGGGAGGCGAAGATGCCGACGCTGGAGGAAAAGACGACGGCAAGACACCCGCGCGGCAACCGCGCGTGGAATTCCTCCCCATTGAGTGGCATTCGAAGCTGCACATGGACGGCCTGGACCAACTCATCCGAGACGTGACACTGCCGGCCATCCCGAAGCTTCGTGAGCTGGCCAACGACACGGTGCTGGACGTCCTGTTCTTCATGTCGCCGCTGTTCCACCAGGTCATTCTGGACGAAGTGGCCAAGGAGATGAACCGCGTGTTCACGCTGTTCCAGGCTCGCCACCCGGACTGGATGCAGTCGAGTTCTGCTAGCGGAAAGAAGCGCAGGAAGGTCTCCATTATCGCGCACTCGCTGGGCTCCATCATCTGCTTCGACATCTTGAATCACCAGCAAGTGTACACGCCGCAACCGCAGAGTACGCCGTGCACGGACGACGAAGGCAGCAGCGACGACGAAGACGCTGCGCTGGAGAACGGAAACGAAGGCAAGGGTGCTAGCAGTACGAGCAGCGAGGACGAGATTGAGGCGACGGCAAGTGGTCTGCCAGTGGACAGCGTGCTCGGCTTTGATGCCGCGATATCGACCAAGAAACTGAAGCGCCGATCGAGGTCCATGTCGGAGATGTCGAGCTCGAGCGCCTTGTGGAGAAGCTCTCCGCTCTCATGGCAACACGACGGCGCCGAGACACCGGATTCGGCTCTGCGCTCGTCGTCCAAAACGCCAGCTGCTCGTCGTGCAGGGCGGAAGAAGTCGGTGTCCACGCCTCGACACAAGAAGAGCACGCCGAAGAAGACGAAGAAGCACAGGACCCCCAAGTCCGCAGCGTCGGCGACTGGAAGCAGCAGTGTGATCCCGCTGGTTCCCAAGCTGGCGTTTGACGTGGAAGACCTCTTCTGCTTCGGTTCGCCCGTGGGGCTGTTCCTGAACGTGCGTGGCCAGAAGCTGGACCGGGACTTTCAACTGCCGCGCTGCCGGCGGATGTTCAACATCTATCATCCGTACGACCCCGTGGCTTACCGCATCGAGCCCATCATGAACCCGGCCCGTGCGCACTCGAAGGCGGCGATCATCCGCACGTTCGAGGGCAAGCTGCGCTTCCAGTACCAGCTGCGCAACTCGTTCCGAGCCATGTGGGCCTCGCTTCGGCACTGGCGGCGCGACTTCGAGCACCAGGTACTCGCTGGTGCGCACAGCGTGGGGCTCGTGGAAAGCCCGGCGTCGACGACGCCGCTGTCCGACGCGCTGGCCGCCGTGGCGCAGCCGCTTCAGCTGCCGCGACGCCCCGACGAGGCCCAGGAGGAGCAGCGTCGAGAGGAGCGCGAGGGCGACGAAAGCACCGAGAACGTGGCGGTGTTTGGCCGGCTGTGCCAGGGCCACCCCATCGACTACTCGCTCCAGGAGAACGAGATCGAGATCGCGAACGAGTATTTATTCGCCCTGACGGCGCACGTCATCTACTGGGCCAACCGCGACGCGAGTCTCTTTGTGGCGCAGAAGCTCATCCTGGAGCCGGCCGTCGAGAACTGGCCGAGCAGCGAGCACGAGGCGACGGCGGAGCAGCCGGAGACCACACCCAGCGTCAACGGAGTGGTTACTATCAGTCCGCACGAGAAGGAAGAGGCGACGGCCTCGTCGGAGGTGACCTCGGGATCGGACGGCGAGCTCGAAGCCTCGCTGCGCCGACGAAGGCCGTTCGCCGCCGACGTCGCCGCCGCACCCTAGGATAGGAGCAACTCGAGCTTGATGAGGTTAATGAACGTCAACGTCGTCGTAGTCGGTTTCCACGCTGCAACCAGCACATGATGCTGTTGCAGCACGAGGCTGATTCGAGCTCAGCTGCCGTGGTGGTGGGGGTGGGGGGGGGCATCAACAGAGCAGAGGTGTCGTCACCTGCCTCCACGATGGAGCGATCTCCGCTCGCGGAGGCTTATCATCTGGATGGGGCTTCAACAACAGATCGGCGACGGCGCGCGAGAGCTCGAGTTTGAAGCCACCTCAGCCCGGCTGCGTCAAGCAGGTCAGCGCATCAAGCCTGCTTGCAAAGCCTGTCGCCGCAGTGGCGACGGATTTGCCGCGACGCTCGAGTAGAAGCGCTTCTCGCGTGCGCTCAGCTCGGCGTACAATCTCGGCTCGCTGTGGCGTCTTCGATTGCGCTGCTGCGCAGACACTTGGCGAGAGCAATCTCGCTGCGCACCGCCCGGGATCGGCAGCGCCACCGGCGACTTGCTTCAGCTGGTCGTTCTCGCTCGCGCCTCAAGCCGACTTCCCTCGGGATTTGAGGGCGTGTTGAAGCAGGCGAGTGATTTAGAAGACCGACCAGGTCGCTGGCGGTGGCGTGGGCGAGCATGCAAGGCTTGGTCGTACTGGTTGCCGTCGTTGCCGTCGCCACCGTCTTGCTGAGCTTTTGCCAGCGGAGTCTCGGCTCGCTGTTACTCACGACACTCACGACGCCATACGGTTGAACTCGTCAGCGGACCCCGTCGATCACGACTTCGCGCGCGCGAGCCTCTACAGGCAGCAAGAGCTCTTGCTCGTGCTCGTGCTGCTTGGTGTGCTTTCGCCGAGTGTCGATTTCAAGCTTAACACGGAGCTGAAGCGGGAAGCGGCAACACCACCGTAATGCCCGCATTGGTCCTTCTTCCCGAAGCGCTTGCATGACAGGCTTGGCCGAGATGACGTTGCAGACAGCTCGCTCCCGGCACACCACTTCC
This sequence comes from Phytophthora gonapodyides, assembly GCA_012295475.1. Taxonomy (NCBI): domain Eukaryota; phylum Oomycota; class Peronosporomycetes; order Peronosporales; family Peronosporaceae; genus Phytophthora; species Phytophthora gonapodyides. The sequence goes on along the minus strand of JAABLL010000069.1, from coordinate 20,968 downwards.
CGCAGACGGGGGCAGACGTGGGATCGAGCCCTTGTTGTAGCGCACCGAAATGCCGGCGTCGGCGGCGACCGGAAGTCTTGCTTCAGGCTCTCCGTCCAGCGTGGACGCTCAAGACGCTGGCTGGATCGACAGCTCGGAAATGCACGGCGAGCCCAGCGCCGACGCGCCGCGGTCTGGCCGCCCCCATGGCGGTCTCTGCGGCTAGATATGCAGAGTGCAAGGCAACTTCAAGCTCGTCTCTGCACGACGCGCCGCGATCAGCACTGCTTCGCCAATTCTCCTCGGGTCGGGGCGCAATCGTGGAGATCCAGTAGGGACACATCGGCGACGACGATCTCCGATCCGACTATGGCGGCGGGGCCCCCAGCGTAGCGCCCAGCCGGCAGCACCAGAGCTTCAGCCCTGCAGCAGTAGCAGCTCTGTCTTCGGCAGTTGGCGTGGCCGCAGAGTAGTAACAGCGAAGACCGTCGACCAAACCTCTGCATCACCGGCCGTCGCCGTCGCCGCTGTCCGCCGCGCCACCGAGAAGCCATTGCCTTTGCAGAGATGGTGCCGATCTCGACTGGCGATCCGCGCCGCGTGCCTGTCCAGCGCGGAGGCGCTCGCTCTCGATCCGGAGGTCTTGGCCGGCTTCGCCATCGCCGCCTTGGTCGCAGTTAAGTATGCCGCGAGTGTGACGCGGCTCGGCCCGGCCGTGGCCAACGAAGGCCCTTCTCTCTCTCGAGGCTGTCACGTCCGTCCGTCTGTCCGCTCGGCCGGCAGGGAAGAGTGTCCTCTCCGCGGCCGATCAGCAAGAGCAGCACCAGCTGACTGGCTCCGTGATGCTCATTTCCCCTCTTTCCCCGTTGGAAGCTCGCCACGCCCGACCGCCGGCGTACGCAGGACCGACGGACAACACGCGCATATCTCCTAGACCCCGCGGCCAGGACAAGCTCCCGATCACGTTCCGGTGCTGAACGCCGCGGCACCGCAGAGCGACAGACCGGACGCAGCGCAACAGCGACAAACATGGGCGCGCTTCAACTCGAGCAATGCGCGACGGCAGCTTCAACCACCGCCGGCGACAGTGTGCACCAGACCGGCACGCGCTACAGCTCCAACAACGCCGGCGACGGGCCTGAAAAGACCCGCGACCGCAAGAGCTGGTTCCCGCGCTTCAAGTCCAATTGGCTCGGCACCTTCCGCTCCAAGCAAATGTTCCTGTGCTGCGAGTGCGCCGTGGTGGCGCCGGCCAACGGCAGCACGCTCTCGAGCCAGGCGGGCCGCTACAAGGGCGCCGAGGGCAAGCACTGCCGCTGCGGCAAGGACCAGTGGCATCTGGCCAAGTCCGTGGAGGAGACCGAGTACAACCGCCGCATGGAGATCAGCAAGGCGCTCGGCGGCATGCGCTACGACGAAGCAGTGCTGCGTCTGCGCAGCATGGGCCAGTCCGAGCTCGACTTCAAGCCGTCCGAGCACGTCATGACCGCCGGATCCCCGACGCAGCCGCGCAGCACGCGCGGCTTCGCTCCGTCCTCGTCCGCGCTGTCGTCGGCATCAAGTACCAGCCAGCCCAAGCGCGCTAGAAGCGTGTCGAGCGGCCCACTCCCCGTGCCCGCTTCACGCGCGTACGCGGCGCCGCAACTGATGAAGCCGGAGCTGTCGACGCTGCCCACACAGGTGTATGGCTACGACAACCCGGCCAAGCAGTTCGGCGCGTACGCTCCGGTGTACGGCAACAACGGCATTGAGTACTCGCAGCCGCAGCACCCTGTGGAGTACGAGCAGCTCGCTCCGCAAGCTTTCGGGGACGAAGAGAACTTCGGGGAGCTGTTGCAGGGCATTCTGGAGGACGACCCGCGAGTAGCAGCAGGGGCGAACATGGGACTCGGTCCGAACCAGGCCAACGCGTACGCCGGTGGCCGCTACGGCTACTACACCGGCGGGGCTGCGGCGAACGGCAGCGTGGCGCCGCTGAAGCGCACGATGAGCATGCCGTCGTACGCGATGACTCCTTCATCCATGCTGGCCTCCCCGCCGCGCGAGACCGTGGAGCAGGACTATTACGCTGATCCGACCCGCAGAGCCAGCTTGAACCTTGGTGTGAACCAAACCCAGTCGTACGTCAACTACCATGCACCGCAACAGCAGCAACAGCAGCCTGTAATGCAGCAATTTCCGTACCAGCAGCAGCAACAGCTTCCGCAGCAGCAGGTGTACAGCCGTCCGCAGCCCAGCATGGAGACGGCCACTTCGTCCTCGTTTTCAACATGAGCCGAGTCGGAGCTGCAGCGTATAGTAAGTAGCTAAGTATCCGCGGAGCGTGAGCGGAGCGTAAGATGAGACTCTATGTAAATGCAAGCGTGCCTGTGTGTGCGTTGTTTGACTGTCTGCCGGCGTCCGCTTTCATCCGCTGTCTTCCACTTACGCCTTCGACGGCACGGCCACGAACTCTCGGCTCTGGGTGAGCTTGTCGTCTGGCTCCTGCAAGAACGCCTCGAGCAGCGTGTTGAAGCGCTCGGCCTGGGCCACCACGAGGTCGTGGCCGCCTTCAGGCACCGTCTCTAGTCGCGAGTGCATGATCCGCTCGCTCAAGTACTCGCCGTGGAACGACGGCACGAACTTGTCCTGGCTGCCGGACACCACGAGCGTCTTGCACTTGATGTAGGGCAGGTGGCCGCAGTACAGATCGCCGCCGTCTTCACGCTCGACGCGGCGCATCGCCTCCATCATCTCTGTGTCAGGCAGAACAGCATTGTCATGTTAGCAATAGCCTACCGAGCACGAAAGCCCCGTTCATCGTACCGGCCCACTTGTCCTGAAGGTGCTCGGCACCAAACTTGGCCTCGGCACCATCGCGCATGTCCTTGGGCCACGAGTTGACGTCCTCGTGCTCTTCCATGTCCTCCAGGTCCTCGTCGCTCACGAACGCCTGCAGCACACACAAGAGCATTCCTCAGCCCCCAGAGTCACCACCAGCTTCAACCAAGGATGCGTACGTTGCCGTTCACCAGCACTAGTCGTGACACCCGCTCCGGGTGCGTGGCCGCCAGCACGGCGCTCACGTTGGCGCCGTGACTGCAGCCCAGCAGCGAGAAGCGCTCCAGCTGCAGCTCGTCGGCCGCGCGCAGCACCTCCTCGGCGTCACGTTCGACGCGCGCTGGCCCCAGGTCCCGCTCAGGTGCGCGCGGGTCCACGCCGTAGAGCGCGATCCTGCGCGCGAGCTGCGCGCTGGCGAATTGCTGCCGGAACTCGCGCGCGGCCGAGCCGAACGTGGACGGCAGACACAGCAGCGTCTGTTGCTGCGCGGAGGCCGCGGTGGCTGGCGCCACCGCCGAGAGCGAGGCACCCGAGGCACCCACGGGTAGCTGCAGGCTGCGGAAGCCCGCGGGCACGGAGGAGAAGCGACGCAGCAGCGGACGGAGAGGTAGCATGTCGGCCGGAAGAGGAATTGACACAATGGATGGGATTGATGGGTGGGCCCGTGTGTAAGAGACTGGATTAGTGCATATGTGGGCGCTAAGCTTTGCTCGAGAGCTATGTTCTCCAGACGAGCACGGAGACGCCCGCGGCCACGCTGAAGTAGACGTAGGTCTTGATCTCGTGCGTCACGTAGGCGCCAAAGGACGAGCCCACGACGCAGTTCCAGCCGCGGCCGTACTCCTTCTCCATGTTGCGCCGCACGAACTCGGCGATGGTCGAAAACGTCTTCTCCGACTGGAAGCAGCAGCAACGGAAACGAGAGTGAGCGAGGTGAAGATCTAGTAAGGTTACTCGGTCTGCAGCCCGGCAAGCGCTGGCGCGGCACGCACCGTGACTTGCAGCTGGAAGGCGTCTCTCGCCGTGCTCAGCGCCTTCTCCAGCATGGCGTCTGTCATGTCCTCGGCGAACACGACGGTCTTGTAGAACTTGTCGTTGCTCTTGCCTGCCATGGTAAACTGCAACGCAAGTGTGTGCGGGCTCGAGGAGTGTCTTGCAGCAGCGGGCGTGTCCAGATGCCGATGTTACCGATGCGGATCTGTGTGCGTCCCTTCGTGCTCACAATTCCAGGAGCCGTCGAGTTTGGAACGCTATGCTCGGATGACAACTTTAGTGGAGAACCGACAATGAGGCGGCAGCAGCAGGAGCAGACACGATTGGGGTCGAGAATTGAGCCATAGCTGCGCCCACTGCTAGTTGTTTGCCTTGAATGGTATCCACACGTAGAAAACAAAGCCAATGCCTCCTATTTTCACTAGTGGTGCTGAATGGCTCGTTGTGTGTTGCAGCTGCATGAGTACACAATGGCCTGCAGGTGGTTCGTAAACCAGAGCAGTCACGTTGCAGTCGTCATCCTCTCGTTCAGAACCCAGAGCGAGAGTTCCTCGTTATCCACACGGCACGGAAAGCGCTCATGGCATGCAAGATCGCTGCTGCTTGGTGCTGAAGCAAACTGCAGTTAAACTGGTTCATCCTCTTTTAACGACTGTCAAATGAACCAGGATACGCACCATCGCCACAGTGGCTCGCCAACTGGAAGTGCTCGCAGTGAATGCCTTGGTCGCAGCTACTTGAGCTGCGAGACCGAGGCAAAAGGTGCGGCGGCCAACCCGCCGACCAGCTCCGGACTCACTCGCTAGAAATGATAGGCTCACCCACCTGAGCCGCGCCGACATTCCTTGGGTTGGAGAGCAAAGTCCACTGCCTGCTTTGGAGGACAGACGACGGATTGCCGGTGATGGAAAAAGGGCAACTGCAACGACCAACACTCAGTGGTCCCCGTTGACACAATCCTCGCGCAGGGTGATCAAGATTCGTCTTCTGCTGCTTCGGTTTCCGCTGTATTGCTGCGACCCGGAGCGACTTTCACTCTATGGTGCGTTGCGACGTTTGTTTACGAGCGATGCCAGGACCGTGATGAAGTCCTCGTGCTGAAACGAGCAAGCTCGTGCAGCTCGGCTTCCTCACCGGCAACCGCAGCGCGTTTTGCAGAAATACGTCTTGATCTCCGCTCGCTCGCACTGCCGGAAACAAGGACGGTCGAGTTCGGCACGCGACTATCGCATCCTCGGGCTTCCTTCGCGATGGAAGTGGCCAGCAGCTCTCGTTTCGAGTGCTGGCCACTTCGTATTCGCACTTCGCACGGGATTCACGCTGGACGGCGTCCTTGTCTTGCTCCTTGGATCGCGTCACTCGCTCAGCTGCGACAATAGACCAAGCCACTTTCACTTGGGCCCACTATGCCTGGTGCGTCGGCGGAACAGCAGTCGGGCCGAAACGCGAGCCACCGGCATCTCACTTCCAAAACGTCCGTCGGCCGCACAAGTGCCCCCGCTCACCGCTCACGCCGCAACGACCTCGCCCGCAGCAGCACCATGTTGGCCATCACTAGTTTCCCGCGCCGCTTCCCGACCGCCAGCAAGCGGCACCTCGCGCACGCGCTGTCGTCGGTCTCCGGCGCCACGTGCGACTCGTCGCCAACAGTGGCGGCCTCCGTGAGCGCTTCCCCGCGTCAGCATATTTCTCCTCAGCACTTAACCGCCCAGTCGCCGGCCTTCTCGCCCTCTGGTGGCCGTCGCGCGGTGCACTCCAAGGCACCGACCTCGAGCCAGAGCTCCTCCTTCGCCACCTCCGCCGCGCGCGTGGACGATGACGACCAGCAGCTGCAGCATGACAACGTCTACGACGACAGCTTCCTGCTCGGTGAGCGCGCCGACGACTGGTTCACTACGGCGCGCAACCCGCGCACCGACCCGACGTTCCCGGGTGTCGACCGCGCCACCGGTCGCCTCCACGCCGTCAAGATGCCGGACCTGCGCGCATGCTCGCGCCAGGAGATGCTCGACTACCTGGACAACTCGTGGGCCTTGACGGACGCACTGTTCGCCACGCTGCAGGGCGAGCGCGCCTTCATGACGCCGCCGCCGCACCACCTGCGCCACCCGCTCATCTTCTACTACGGCCACCCGACCAGTTTCTTCGTCAACAAGTTCCTCGTCTCGGGTCTCATCCAAGAGCCTGTAAACCCCTACTTCGAGCACATCTTTGAGGTGGGCGTGGATGAAATGCGCTGGGACGACATGAGCAAGAACGAGATGCACTGGCCGCACGTGGCCGACGTGCTGGCCTACCGTCGCCAAGTCTACCAGCTCGTCCGTAGCGTCGTGGAGACGCATCCGGGCCTCGAGCCTGGACACGAGCAGATCACCGAGAGCAGCCCGCTCTGGGCGCTGCAGATGACGCTAGAACACGAGCGTATCCACCACGAGACGTCCTCAATGCTCATGCTGGAGCATCCGGTCGAGTTCTTCCAGGGCACGTCGCTGCTGCCCGACTACCACGAGTCTATCGCGTACGACGCCACGGAGGTTGCGCTACGTCCGACCGCTGGAGTCGACTACCCGGTGAACGAGTTCCTCGACGTGCCGGCCGCCACGGTGCAAATCGGCAAGCCGCGCGACTTCCCGTCGTTCGGATGGGACAACGAATACGGCCACCGCGAGGTGAACGTGCCGGCCTGCCGCGCCAACAAATTCCTCGTGTCGAACGGCGAGTTCTACGCCTTTGTGCGCGACGGGGGCTACCTCGAGCCGTCGTACTGGAGCGAGCAGGGCTGGGAGTGGCGCTGCTTCCGCAACACCAAGTGGCCCGCCTTCTGGGTGCAGGACGGACCCTCGGGCAGCCACCGCTACAAGCAGCGGGCGATGTTTGACGTGGTGCCGATGCAGTGGCGCTGGCCGGCGCAGGTCAACCTGCACGAAGCGCAGGCCTTCTGCAAGTGGAAGCAAGCCAAGCAGACGGACAAGAAGGTGGTGTATCACCTCACGACGGAGCCGATCCACCAGCTGATGCGTGACGCCGAGGACCGCTCCGCCAACGTGGCTTCCGACGACATTTTGACGCTGCCGGAGGGCACCAACATGGCTGCGGCAACCGGCAAGAACCTCAACTGGTCCAACATGTCGTTCTCGCCCGTGGACGCGATGCCGCCGACGGAGAACGGCTTCCACGACGTGTTCGGCAACGCGTGGGAATGGACCGAGGACATGTTCTCGGCGCTGCCTGGCTTCCGCGTCCACCCGTACTACGACGACTTCAGCGAGCCATGCTTCGACGGCGAGCACCACGTCATCATGGGCGGGTCCTTCGCCAGTGCGGGGGACAACGGTGCGTCCAAGTTCGCACGTTACCACTTCCGGCCGCACTTCTTCCAGCACGCAGGCTTCCGTGTCGTCGAGCAGAAGATGGACGACGAAGGTGCGATCACGCTGGCGACGACGGACGTCAATGCGCCGCCGCCGTACGTGAACGGAAACCCGTTCCGTTCCAGCGAGCGCGTGGTGGTGTCGGGCGCTAGTGACGCGTCCAAGGGCGAGGCTGCTGGAACGAGCTGCAAGGGTCTCTTTGACGACCTTCGCCGCAAGAGCGAGCAAGCGCTCGAGGCCTTCGTGGCTTCGTCGTCGACGAGTAAGCCTCTTGTAGCGCGCGACGGCACGGTCGCTGCTGCCAAGCTGCGGCGCCAAGTGAAGGTTGGTGAGGTGCTGGTGGTGGTGCCCAGCGACGAGGCCACGCCTGCAGTACTGGAAGAGAAGTTCGAGCTGGTGGCGACGGCGGAGGTGCCTGTGTTCACGCAGGAAAGTGACACGGAAGCGCGGGTGACGGCGGAGACCGTGACGGCCTGGAAGAAGGTCCGCGACTAAGCGGGGGCGAGCTCAGCGAGGCTTCCTCAAGCGTGAGGCAGCAAGAGAGCGTACGTACGTACATGTAATGCATGCAATACAATGAAAATGCAGCGAATTGTCTTTCTTGCTTGAGCGTTCACTGGGCTGCACTTGAGGGAATCACTGGGACACGAAGCTGGCACAACGAACACGTCGCTAGCTCAGTGAGCAGCGAGCACCTGCGTGTAGCGCTTCGAGTTGTCCTCGGCCCACTGGTCCAGCGAGAGCGGACGCAGGTCCGTGAGGTCCTCGAAGCTCTGGGAGACAGGAAGCACCATCGCACTGGTGTCAATGTCTCCACCGACCGCGGCCGACGTCTCTGCAGCCGTCTGGACGTCCTTGGCGAACTCAACGGCGCATTCGAGGAACTGCTGCGTGTATGCTCGTGGCCAGTAAGCAACTCGCCAGTACTCGCGGCCGGGCTGCTCTCCAAGCGCATCGACCCGACTTAGGCGAATAGGACGAGCCTTGCTGGCGTGCCTTTGCAGGACACGCTGGACCTCCTTCATCGTCAACGCTGACGTGTAGAGCTCCTTGGTCTTCCCACGGTGCAGTGGGAAGGTGAACGCAGCAGCCACCAGAGCCTTTGCAGCGTCTTCCAATGCCATCAGGTAGATTTTCGCGGATGCCAGCGAAGGTTCGAGCAGTGGCCACCTCATGAGCGATGGCGGAGACATCGACGCTTGCGTCTCTGCTGCCTCCACTTCGTCTTGAGTCTCCGCCTCCAGCTCCGCTTCATCGACGGTGGGCACTTCCTCCTTCTCCTCTTCGGAGCTTCCAAGATTCTCGCCGGTCTCCTCGCAGTGCGAGAGCGCCAAGAAGTACTCCATGAAGAGCGGCAGTCGGAGGATCGTGTACGCCACCCCCGACGTCTTGACGCAGCTTTCAATCTCCTCCAGTTGCTCCAGAATCGCGCTCTGCTGCGACGTCGGCGAGCCCACAAAGACGGAGCTGACCAGCACCACACCCCAAGCATTGGCGCGGACGGCAGCGTGAACCACAGCACGCACCACGTCAAGACACGCCCTGCCTCCAAGTCGCAGCGGCGGGATGAGCAGCACCACGTCCAGCGACGAAAGCTGCTTCAACAGATCGGCCATCGGGGACGGCGGCGCACCTTCGAGCTGGTACACGGTCGGCGGCAGCGGCACTCCAGACGACCTGCTTCGTCCAGAACTTCCCGGTGCTGCCTTGACCGTGCACAGCGTCACCTTCGCCTGTTGAAGACCTCCGTCGACACCGCGGTGGCCATGGCCATGACCAGGTAGAACCGTCGGGATGGCGCTCTCGCCCACTTCGCGCGGCGGTAGCGTCGACGGCGCCGTGATCTGACTGGCCACAAACTTGCTCACCTCGAGGAACAGCGCTTCGCCCGAGCCCACAACGAAGAGCTGCACTTGGTTCTGCGGGGTGCGGCCGAACAGCAGTCCGGCATGACGCTGCAGCCAGTGTCGCGGGGTCATTCGCTCGCGCTTCGTGAGGAGTCTAAAGTTGCTGGTGCTGCGAAAGGCGTCGGGTAGATGCAGCACCTTCGGCTCTCCGTGTTTCGACTGGCTTGTCGACGTTGCTTGGCTGCTCGCCGTGTCTTCGCTTCGGGCCTCAGTCTCAGCGGGTTCTTCGAGGAAGATGCGAAGACCGACCGTGCCCTGCGCCACTTGATCCGGCGTCCGCTTCTCCTTCATGACGCGCAGGAAGTCGGCGTCGCTCAGCTTGCGGTACTTGATCTCACGTCCCAGCAGCTCCATCAGCCAGTGGGCCAACTCGTTCGGCGAGATGCTAGCGTCCCTCGCTCCGCCCGTCAAGCGATAGACCGTCTCGTACTTGCGCTTCGGGTTGGCCAACACCTCCGCCGCCGCGTAGCCCACGTCACGAACCGAGATGCAGGGCACACGCGTGTCGGTGTCGAAGCACCCGATGAACCGGTTGGCGAACAGCAGCTCGTCGCGACAGTACAGCAGCGTCTCCATGAGCAGCGGAATGCGCAGAGACACACAGCGGCCTTGTTCGGGGAGCTGGCCTCGTGCGTGAACCTCCACGGCCTCGTAGCCCTCCAGAGCGGCGACGTCAGTTGGCGTCGAGCCGACAGCTTCGGTCGCTGGACGTTCCTTGGCGTGTTCTTGACGGCATCGAGCTAGCAACTCCGGCGCAGCCAGGATACTGCTGACCATGACGAGCCGAGAGACCTGTTCAGCCGCAGCAGCGTCGATGACACGTCTCGAGAAGCGCACGCCGCTCTCCGACAGCGCGGGGACAAGAAGGACGGCGTCGGCGTTGCGTACGGCGCGACGTAGCGTGTCCTCTCCGCCTTGCGCGAAGTTGCACTGCACCAGAAAGCAGTTCGTCGCCCGCTTGAGTCGCTGAACGCGCGGGTCCTTGGTGCTTTCAACGGCGGCCACGAGGGCCACGGACACCTGCTCTTGAGCGGCCAGCACCTCCATCGCCGAGCGCCCGATGCGACTGGTAGCGCCGAACACCACGATCACGCGCGAGCGCATCAGCTTCCGCAGTTGAATCCCCATGGCTGGTCTTGGTT
>JAABLL010000068.1:0-25784 GCA_012295475.1 Phytophthora gonapodyides | reverse complement strand
ACAACGACTCCGGCGCTGGTGGCTTGATCGGTGCCGTGTTGATCCCCCACTTGGGCGACTTCGGGCGCTTCTGCCTCATCATCATGGCGCTCTCCACCGTCGCCAACAACTGCCCAAACATCTACTCCGTCACGCTCAACATCAAGGTCGTGGGGCGCTGGACGCGTATCGTCCCGCGCTTCATCTGGGCGCTCATCGCCGCCGTCGTGTACTCCATCATCGCCATCGAGGGGTACTCGCACTTCGAGTCGGTGCTCAACAACTTCATGAACTTCATCGCGTACTGGGCCACCATCTACTCGTCCGTGGCGCTGACCGAACACTTCATCTTCCGTCGAGGATTTGGCGGCTACAACGTGGACGACTACAACAAGCCCGACAACCTCCCGATCGGCTTCGCCGCCATCTTCTCCTTCTTGTGCGGCTGCGGGGGCGTGGCGCTTGGTATGAGCCAGACCTGGTTCGTTGGCCCATTGGCTAGCCACGGCGATATCGGCTTCGAACTGGGCTGCATCTTCACTGTGGTGGCCTTGCTGCTGTCCCGACCCGTTGAGAAGCGCATCTTCAAGAGATAAGGAGCAAGACACGGGGGTAAAACACCAGCAGCACGACTGAATTGACCACCTATCCACGATTCAAATAAAGAGCACACAAACTCAGTCAACAGCAGGGCTACGCTTACCGTTCGTTATCCACGATTCCTTTGCGTCACGCGGCCATCGTGACCAAGAGTCCGTCTTGTTGGTAGAACAGGTGTGTCGCGTAGTCACCGATTGAGGCCCCGATCGTGCCATTGACTCGCATGAGCAGTCCGCCTGTCAGCGAGTGAATGATCGTCGCGATGGCCTCCGGACTCAAGAAACTCTGTACGTCGGCGCTCATGCACTGGCCAACAGATGCGTGCGGACACAGCGACACATGGTCACCGCAGCGCGAGCCTTGACAGCACGAGAAGCAGCCGTTGGTGCTGGCAGGGATGAAGATCGGCTGAAACACGGCAGGAGCGAACCGCGCGAGAGAATCCGCGAAGTATTTCTTGCACACCAACTTGCCGTCATCCAGAACTTGATCTTCGCACGGGTACAGCTCCAAGTCCACGGCTGTGACCGTGATACTTTCACTAAAAGGGTTGCGTAGCTCGAGCGACGTCGGGATCTTCGTGAGATGAAACACGGACGGGATGTACAGCATCGACGAAGTCACCAGGCTTGGCGTCGCTGGGAACAGCTCGGCCAGAGTTGGCAACTTGGAAGGAATCGACAACTTCTTCATCGCTGGCTGGAGCAGGTCGAGCGTCGTGCTCTCTGCGGAACCTCGGATAGCAATCTGTGCTCATGACAACGATAAAAACAACTCGACATTAGAGGGTCATACCCAGGGAAGGAAAGACACAGACTGGTACCTCTTGAGCAGCTCCGTGCGTGAAGTAACCGCACACGAAATTTGACAGGAACCTCTCCGCTGTGGCGAGATCGCTCTCCTGCGGGTCGTACTCAAAAACGCCTTGGAGAACTGTGGCTTTGCCGCAGCAGTTGAGGTTAAAATCCGAGATCTTCGCAGAGCCCATACGTGCGCCATCATAGAAGACATCCAGAGTAAGTGAGCCCAGCTTCGTCTGCACAATGGACGGGTTCAGCAGCGAAAACGCCATCGTCATCACCATGGATGACTCGGAGCCGTGCTGGATGTCAACACTCAGGACCTTCACGGGTGGATGACGAAAGGAATCCATCGCAGGGATGAGTGGTTCCCCCCTAACTGGGATGTTTCTCAGGGCTAGCATGCCCATTCGGGTCCCAACGTCCGGGAACGCTCCTTGGTTCAAACTGGCATCGCTGGCCAGGCGCATCATGATACTCCCATTCTTCGTGAGAAGCCCCTCGATAAACGCGGCCATTCCAGTGACATCGTCTAGGTCTTCAAAGCCAATCGGATAGAAGTGACTCATGTTCAAACGGAACGCGCCGTCCTCCGTCTGGTTGAACTCGCACGACTCCCGGGCAGACACTAACGAGCCGAGATGATGTCCGTCTTCGCTTTCCAGAGCCAGCGCGACAGAGAGATTCGAGATCTTTAACGGCATGTTGATGGACGCTGGCATCTTCACCTTCGCCTTCATGTCGGTGCGTACCTGCATGCGCGTATTCGTCACGGGTCCTCTCTGGCCCGGCGGGGCCTCGTCCAAAATGACGTCCAGTTGGTTCATCCTGATCCCCGAGATCATGTCAAAACCCTTCTCAACGCCAGGGAAACTCGTCTCAATTGTCAACCCTAGCAGTGCCTCTCGCATCCACACGCAGTCGGTATACTGTGTGCTGGTGATCTTCACAACAATTTGCGAGCTGTTCCCTTGGAGATACCGGGAGAAAAAGCCAGCCACCGCGTCGCTTACCTGCCCTGCTGCGTCCTCGACTGGCTTCAATTGACCAGCCAATTCCAGCTCGTTCATGCCAGGAGCCAGGTTCATCGTGCCGCCAAGTGTCCCGAACTTTTCCCTCGGAGCGTCGAGGCTTAAATCCATCGTGAGTGAGCCAATAGATACTTTGAACACGGACGGGTTGCGGATTTCAATTTGTGTCTGGATCGGCTCCTCGTGTTGCGTCGCGCTGCCAGTCCCGGGAAGGCTGAAGCTTTTCACCGTCACATCTCGGAAGTTGTTCATTCCATTCAGCAAAGCGGTGGTGCGAAGAGGTAACCCCGACAGCTTGAGCGTACCAAGTGCTCCGTGGCACACCACATCCATCGTACCAGCGAGAGTCAACGGAATCTTCTCCTGGACGACGGACGCACGAACGAAACGTCCGAATGCTTTCCCCTGTTCTGCGAAGGCGAGTTCAGTCAGACAATCGACCGAAATGTTGCTCTTGCCCACCAGTTTTCCGTCGATAATGTCGGCGGACACAGTCGACAGATTGCCCAGCGCCACATCCGCTCCTTGGAGCCTGACGGTCATGTCAACGTGGGTAATAGTCAGAGCCGAATTCGGTCCCAGTGGACTGGTCGCCTCCACCAGGACAGCCGTGTCGAGCCGAATCACGTCGTTCTCTTTGCCTTGTTCGGGGGCATGCAGCGTGATCCCACGGAAGAACATCTTCCCGACAAGCGGGTCTTTCTGCGGCGGCAGCGAGCTGGCGATAGTCAAGTTCTTCATCGCCTGGTTGTACAGCTCCACCGACGTCGCCTGTGGCGCGCACGTGACGACCGTGAGAGCGGCCGACACGTTGCTTAAGTACTTGGTGATGAGGCCGCTGATGGCTTCCGAGTTGGTGCCGAGCATTTCTCCCTTCAGCTCCAGCAGGTTGTACCCCTTGGTCATATCCGCCGGTCCGTGCAAGGCCGCGCAGTACGGATGCGACGGCTGTCCGGCCGCGACGCTGAGGCCCGTGTCTGCTGAAGTGGTTAAGTGGGCCACCAGCGTGTGGTCCTCTAGGTCCGGGTAATGGGCGTTGAGACACAGTGCGCCAACGGGTCGGATCGTCGTGCGCGACGGGTTGAAGACGCACGTCTTGATGGTGGCTAGAACGTGGTCCTGCGTCGACTTGGCCATGTCCACGTCAGCGATCTGCATGTCCTTCAGGCCGTCCATGCCCTTGAACGTCAACGTCTTGTCCAGCGGGACGTCTGAGGCGCTGAAGCGCACCAAACCGCCCAGAAGTCGCACGTGGATGGTCAGTGAGCTGGTGATCTGGTACTTTAACTTGGTGTTCACCATCATGTCGTGCGCGAATTGGTCCCACACGTCTCGGTTTGTGATCTGCAGCGTCGAATTGGGGAAGTTCTGCTCGTTGACGCCGTGCTGGAGCGTCATGGCGGGTGCTGCAAAGGCTCCGACCTCACGGTTGGCATACTTGATCACGAATATCGCCGGCTCCACCGACGCCGGGAAGGGCGAGGCTGCCAATAGACTGAGACTCAGGTTGAGCTGCACCGAGGCGTGCTGCGGATGGCTCAGATCCATCTGCTCCACGTGCATGGCGGCGTCCTTGATTGCCTTGGCGGCCAGGCGATGGATCTGACTGGACACGATCAAGTATGACAGTCCAAACAGCAGCAGCACCACACCGGAGACCGTAGCGAGCCGACGGCGATACCAAGGGCGGCGCAGCCTCGCACGCGTCTTGTCGGCGTAGTCGTCTTGCTCGTGCAGCCCCAGCAACGGCTGCTGCGCCGCCAGGCGCTCGTCCAGGTCCAGGTCCAGCTCGTCGTCTCGGTCTGTCATACTTGATACGTTCTTGATGGGCTTCTTCCCCCTCGACTTCTTCAACGCGTCTCAGATCGTTTTTGGTCTCAAATTGGTCTCAAATAAATGGTGCACATCATTTGAGACCAAACTCAATATTATCACAAAATGCGGTCCAAGCTCGAGGGCGGCGCGACGCAGGGGGCCAAGGACGAGACCAAGGAGGAAGAGGGCCCCGGCTTCCCCGTGGGGGCCACGCTGGTGGCGCGCTGGATGGGCAAGACGGAGCGCACGTGCGTCGTCATCGACCGCAGTACGTCTGGAGGCCGACGTGCCATAATACCAAAAGATGGTACTAATAGAGAGCACCTTTTGACAGCGGCGCTGAGCAACGACAAGTTCAAGTACTATGTGCACTGGCACGACGTAAGAACCTCAGTTGCTTGTGCTTCTTGTTAGTACGCTGTAGATTGAACAAATACTAATGCAATTCTCCTTGTTGCCGCCAGTTCAACCGACGCATGGACGAGTGGATCAACCAGCACGAGATCGTTCGTCGCGGCACAGACGAAGAGACTCTGAAGCTGCAGGAGAAGGACGCCAAGGAGAAGGAAAAAGAGCAGCTCGCCAAGAGCCGCAGCAAGAGCAAGGCAGCCGGTGCCAGCGACAAGAAAGACACGGAGGCTCAGGGACGCACCCGCGGCCAGAAGCGTAAGACAACGGACGACCAGGACTTCGCCCCGCCCGAAGAGGAGCACGATGAGCACGAAGGCATGGACGCCGCCAGTATCCGAGAGCACGAGGAGGTCACCAAAGTCAAGGTTTGTGTGGACAACCGTTTGGGTTTTGAAGGTGTAGGGGGCTATTTGCTGACAAGAATCTATGCAGAATGTGCGTTTTGTGGAGATGGGGCGCTTCCGCATGGCGGCCTGGTACTTCTCGCCCTTCCCCAAGGAGTATTACCCGGACGGCTCGATTGACTGTGTACGCACCTTTTGATTCGACCATGGAAACAGTGTCCTGGCTAATGCGTTGTTCGTGTACTTTTTTGTCTTTTGTGTTACTGAATAGCTGCACTTTTGCGAGTTTTGTATGGCGTTCTTCTGCCACAAGCGCGAACTGGCAGTGCACCAAGAGCGTCGCGTGTGCAACCGCGTAAGTGGATGGATAGGATGACGAGCTCCAGTCGCTGCTGTTGGCTGAACCCCCACTAATACTGCAAGTGTGATAACAGCACCCGCCAGGAAACGAAATCTATCGGCATGAAAATCTGAGCGTTTTCGAAGTGGATGGCGCCATTTCCAAGATCTACTGCCAGAATCTCTGCTACCTCGCCAAGTACGTACAGGACTGGGGCCTAGAATCTGCAATTTCTGATGATTTGGTGTTGAATTTTCGATGCTGCAGGCTGTTCCTGGACCACAAGACGCTTTACTACGACGTGGATCCGTTCCTGTTCTACGTCATCTGTGAAGTGGANTGCCACAAGCGCGAACTGGCAGTGCACCAAGAGCGCCGCGTGTGCAACCGCGTAAGTGGATGGATAGGATGATGAACGCCATGACGATCCATTGGCTGAACCCCCCACTAATGCTGCAAATGTGATCACAGCACCCGCCCGGAAACGAAATCTATCGGCATGAAAATCTGAGCGTTTTCGAAGTGGATGGCGCCATTTCCAAGATCTACTGCCAGAATCTCTGCTACCTCGCCAAGTACGTACAGGACTGGGGCCTAGAATCTGCATACCGGTATTCTGATTGTTTGGCGTTGAATTTTCGATGCTGCAGGCTGTTCCTGGACCACAAGACGCTTTACTACGACGTGGATCCGTTCCTGTTCTACGTCATCTGTGAAGTGGATTCGCGCGGTTTCCACCCGGTGGGCTATTTCTCCAAGGAAAAGTACTCGGAGCTGGGGTACAACCTGGCGTGTATCCTTACGTTCCCGTGCCACCAACGCAAGGGCTACGGCCACTTCATCATCCAGTTCTCGTACGAGCTGAGCAAGAAGGAAGAGAAGGTGGGATCCCCAGAAAAGCCGCTCTCGGATCTCGGCCTTGTGAGCTATCGAAGCTACTGGACGCGCGAGCTGCTACGAATCCTAAAGGACTATCCCGAAAATGAGGTTTCCATCATGGAACTCACGCGGGTACGGGGGTTAAACAACGTGCATCTAGGACTGTCACGCGTTGGAATTAACCCTCTTTTTGTTTCTTGCTTTTTCAGCTGACTTCTATCAAGAACGAGGACATCATCGCGACGCTGCAGCACCTCAACATGATTAAATATCTAGGAGGGCAGTACGTGTACGTGGTGCCCACCCAGATCGTGGACGCGCACTTGACCAAGCTCACGAAGAAAGGGCCGCAGGTCGTCCCGGAGAAGCTGCACTGGGCGCCACTGCACCTCGATATCAAGCGCGACAAGTGGTCGCTCAAGGCCATGACGGCGGAGAAGGAGGACTAGAAACGAGGAGGCGGAGGTACCGTAATGCATTGACGTGTTGATTTTGACGCTTTGTGGTTGTTCTACTGTTGTTTTCTATCTCTTCTTGTCGCGATCCTTTGTGTGTAGTGAAGTTTTTACCAGTCATGGGCTTGCTACCATTGGCAGGCCAACTGGAACTCGTGCTTCTGCTCGGGCGTCATCTCGCTCTGTACGGTGTCAAGGACGTCTGCTAACCCGTCGCCTTGAAGCGACTTGGAGCACTGCAGGTGATACCACTCCATGAGCATGAAGCCTTCGACGTGGATGAACATGAGCCCGAGTTGCCACTCGCCCTTGGCGATGCACTTGGAGCAGATCTGGCACGTCGTAGTGGCGATGGGTGCGATGCGGGCGACAGGTTGATCGCAGCGACTCCACGAGCTGCTGGTGCGCGGACTGGTGCCTGGAGGCGGCACCTGCGGAAGCTGGTCCATTTCCATTTGGGCGGATTGAGTTGTGGCGTGTGTTTTGGTTGTGGCGTTACTTGCGACGAAAGCGCTGGCAGACAAGACTCTGGTGGTCAGTGGGGCTGGCGTAAGTCGTTTGCGTGAGAGGAGGCAAATTCCAAACTGCAGATGGGGCTTTGGACGCAGAAACGAGTACGACGAGACACCGCTCGAGGCTCGAGGCTCGAGGCCGAGGTGGCGATCGATGGCTGCTTCGTCGTTGTGGTGGGCAGTGGCTGTAACCGCAGTGGGCTGTGATATTACCTGGTACAAGGACAACGGGGACTCATCTTTCTGGGCGCGCTTGATTTCAAGGATGTCGGACAGCCTCGCTCAAGCGACAAAGCTGAAGACTTTTGTCATGTCGATGGCTGCTTTTTCGGCGATCTTTAATCAAGTGTAGTAGGAGCGAACACCCGAGATCTTCATCACACTCGAGTGACAATTGCCATGGACTCCGCCGCAGCTACATGCAGCTTCAAGGTATTCTAACGTTAGACTGTGAATGGAGACAAGATTTTTTGTTGCGGGTTGGTACGTTGTGGTGCATCCCCAATACGCCGTTCCTGTTTGCTCAACGTGAAGTCATCCTTGCAGGCAGCGAGATCCACCGCAGAACCTGGGTCTTGCGTCGGAAGCAAGACCTTCAGCCACACCTTTGCGTATCCTTGAGGCTGATTAAGATCACGCGCGATCGTTCTGGAAAGCTGCACTTGGTCTTGCGTCCCGCGGGAATCCTCCCATTGAAGTCGAGTCGGAGGAAGCTGTTGTTGTGCTGGACGAGACGGTTGATTTGGCTTATGTTTTTTGCTTGATCTACTGGTTTCTCTATCTACTCTTGCATGGCGGAACGCTTTCTTCGCGTTCCAACTTTGTATGGGCGTCTACTTACTGTTTGCTAAAATTGACGACTCACTTGACTGCGTTACTACTGGGACGGCACTCGACATCGAAAACGTGCATGGGGCGGGCTTCTCAGACGCAGTCAGACCTGGGAGCAAGCCAACTGGAACTCGTGCTTCTGCTCGGGCGTCATCTCGCTCTGCACGGTCTGCAGGACGTCCGACAGGCCGCTGCCTTGAAGCGACTTGGAGCACTGCAGGTGATACCACTCCATGAGCATGAAGCCCTCGACGTGGATGAACATGAGACCGAGCTGCCACTCGCCCTTGGCGATGCACTTGGAGCAAACTTGGCACGTCGTGGTGGCGATGGGTGCCACGCGGGCCACCGCCTGGTCGCAGCGGCTCCACGAGCTGCTGGAGCGCGGACTGGTGCCTGGAGGCGGCACCTGCGGGAGCTGGTCCATCTGAGTCGCCATGTCGGAGGCGCTGGCTGGTGTTACTCCAGTTGCAGTCGAGACGAGACTGCAGTCGGCGGCGTGAAGACAGACAAGACTTGGTGGTCAGCGGATGACTCAGCGAAGTCGGTTATGCGCAAGGCGGCGAAAGCGAAACTGCAGATGAGGCTTCTTGAACAGCGCTTGCTTGGGCGGCAAGTGGCAAGCAGGCTGCTGAGCTGTGATGCGACGACGCGAGCGAAACTTGTGCTCTTGATTCACTCGACGACCGAACGGTGGCTTGGCTTCTGTCTTTTCAGCGAGTTCCGGGCGCTGGCTGCTACTTGAGACTGCTGCTTCGACGCTCTTGGGCTCTGGCTGCGGCTGCGACAGTGAAATGTGTTGTGCCGCCTACGAGGCTCGGCCGGGCAGCTCAGGCTCTGCGTGACAGGCGCTTTATTCGACTCGGCCAGATGGAGAGACGCTCGTCTGCTTGTGCTCTCGTTACGACCGCGCGACAAGCTGAGCACCGACTTAGCCAAATCTTCATTGAGCAGCTCCGGGTCGGGTTGCAGCTGTGTGAAGGGTGGGGTGGGTGTCGACCAAAGTGGAGACCAGCGCGATGGCCGAGACAAACGCCCACGCCAGGGCGGCAATCCAGGCGCCCAAGCCGCAGTGAGTGGCAATGGACACCGCCGAGTATCGCAGCGATAGCACGCTTGATTTATTGGCGCGCGCCGAAACTTCCAACTAACTTCCAACTGCCGGTCGACAGCGCCGCGGAGCCGGGTCGGAGCTCGCCAGCTGGCCGAGGCTGCACCGCGGCTCGGAGCTTTGTGGCCCGATCCAAACTTGAAAAAAATTGCGCCGATCTCGACTTGGATCTCGGTTCACGTTATGAATTCCCCGAGAATTTTTCAGCCTGGGCCTGCAGGCAGACAATTCGGATCGCAGTTCCCGAGAGCTAGCTTGTCATGTGGTCGCGGAAGGCTCCGAATGCCCCATTTGGGCCTGTGGATACTGGCCACGAAAGGAGGCAGACAGCTTCGGATTCATTTGCGGATTGTCGCGTGCGTTGCATGATGAACCCGAGTCTGTGATACATGAACTTGTAGCACTGCGCATTCTTTCGTGTCCTTCGGCTCCGAGAGCTCGCTCCCTATATCATATCGCTGCTTGGTTTGCAGGAGGCTTGTCTGCCATCGTGAGGACGAGCAGAGACATGGCCGACGGAGGCTTTCCGGACAAGTAATGGTGCCTTGTTGCCACGTGAAGAGGACGGCGACCAGCAGAAGTGCAGCCACCCTGCCGATCCGAAGCTGTGGATGCTGGGATGCGTGCGTAGAAGCCGAGTCGATGGCGCGCGCCGCCGAATTTTGCCCTGGATCTGCGCAGCCACGCAGATCAACGCGCACGCGATCCCAGACTAGCTTCACCGTTTGCCGTCCTCCTCCTCTCGCAGAGGCACGGCCGGCCATGTGGGTCGCTCTGGATGGCCCTCGACGCCGATAAGAACACCGGCCGATACCGTGGAGTGAGGATCGGTCGGATCTTCGACCAAGTGGCTACAGGTCTCCGTTGTCGAATCCGCAAAACCAGCTGAGACTGCAGAGGACAAGGGCGACAAAAACCTACTTTGACCACCATGACTTGGCTCCGAGCAGCTCGCCTGCACCAAGAACGGAGATGGTAAACAAGCTTCTTCAACGTTCAACGGCGTGCCGTCGCTAGCTGCAACGTACAGTCAGTACACGGGGTTTGAATGTAAAATGGCAATTTGTTTTTCGTCTTTATCAATCTTCCACCACGCTAAAGGCCCCGCCTTCCTCCCTCTCTTGCCAACCAGAAATCCCTCCGACCGAGCGGCCGGGACGGAATGGCAAAGGCTATCCGGATACAATATATGGTACCGCCGTTTGTTGCACGCTCGCTCGCTTTACATGAAGTCGTCCGTGCCGCTGCCGTCTTCTTGCGTGTCCAAGTGCACCGCCCGGAAGCGCTCGTTGCTGTCGCGGATTTCGTCCTCGCTGTCGTCGTACTCCACCGTCTCGGCGTCCGCGTCCACGTCCACCGTCTCGACGACCATGTCGGACGACGGCGCGGTCGGCGCGGTCACCGCGTCGCCCCCAGCCACCATATAGCCGTCCGTCGAGTCTTGCGCATCAGCGGCGTCCCCTTCGCCGTCCAGCGCCGCCGCAGTAGAGCTGTGGAGACGCACGGTCGGCACGGGCTGCGTGGCCTTGTCGTTCTTGAGCCACACCTTCCAGCCGTCTACGGGCGGAGCCTCGTCGTCAATGTGCGACTGCACAAAGTAAAAGTCCTCGTCCGACATGGTGCCCAGCAGACTCTTGTTGGGCGAGTAGGAAATGTACCAGCGACGCGCCTTGCTAGGCATGCAGCAGCGGAACAGCGTGTACTCGATGTCGCTCTTCACGCAAGAGTACGTCAAGCAGTTGTCGTGGATGAGGGAGGTGCTAACGTACACGCCGTTCACGGGGTCATAGCCTGCGCCTTCCACCACGTATCGCCGCTGCTCCTCCTGGAACGGAATGCCCAACGCCTCGCCCAGCCTCCAGAGCATCTCCTGCTTGGCCGGCTCGCGCCTCAATAAGGCCAGACGTCCACCCAAGCTCGGCTGCAAGGACTCGAGGCGCAGCCACTCGTACAGCCATTCCCACTCGCTTCGGTGCTCTGCCAGCCACGTACTCACTGCCGGCACGCGAGCGCGCAGCTCAAGCACCAGCACCAGTTGCCGGTACACGAAAAGCGGAACGTGCGTCGTGCTCACGTAGCGGGAGCGCAGATTCTCTCGGTTGTGCGCCGAGCTCAACAGGCCGTGGTCACTGTGCACCAACGCCAACTCCACCAGCTCCTTCTGATACTCGCATTCGTACGACAGAACACGCTGCACTGCCAGCGCGCAAGCATCCACAACAGGTTGTCCCTTCCACCCCGTCTCGGTGCTTTGCAGGCAATGCAGGAGAGCACGCAACAGGCGCGTGGACGTCGCGTGGTCTCCTAGACTCAACCGGAGCAGTAGCTCGCACGTCGTCTCAGCTTCTTCTTCGAGCGCCGAGTCGAAGAAGACATCATTGAGCAACGCACCACGACTCAGCGCACTCAACCCCTCGAGAACTTGAGCCCCCGTCGGCAGATCTCCACTAGCGATGGTGTGTCGCTGGAGGTCCTCGCTGAAGCCAAACACACGCAGATCCTGCAAGACTGACTTCGTTGAGGAGGCAGCCATGTCCGTGTAGTACAGCATGAAGCCATCGAGCTCGACACGCGAGTCCGCGGCAACCGTCTCGTCCTTCGCGTTGACGACACTAGGCGTGCCGTACTTGTCCAGCATGCTTTGAGCCTGCTGCTCCACTGCCGGACTGGTCGTCGCGCTGCTCAGTGACACGGACAGGAACTTCTTCAGCTCTTCAAGCCCCATACTTGGGCTGCTGTCGGACCCACCGGATGTCTGGTATTCCTCGAAAATCTCCGTCAGTGCCTGTTCAGCCTTCTCCGACAACACCGTACGATGCGGATACTGTGTGCTGCTTTCTGTCAACAGCGGCTCCGTCGTTCGCCTCGGAAGACCCAAAATTGCAATCACAGCCTCTAGAAGATACTGGTAGTCCGGCGACGCGTACCGAGAAGCTGTCGGCTGCAGCGTTGAGGACGGGAACGCATTTTTGAGTGCGCTCGGGCCACGATCGCACAGGAAGAAGTTAATCAAGCGCGCAATCATCTCGAGTTGCTGCAGCTGAGCGCGCGCCGTCCCACTGATCTCCGCGCAATTGCGCAGCAGCATGAAGCATTCCTCCAAGTGCGTTTGCTGCATGATGGAAGTCTGGTCCAAAAACGAAGCGATTGCCTCCAAAAACGCGCGAATGACCGCAGTATCACTGGCTGCTGCGGCTTGAGCGCTCGCTCCGTCCAACCTGCCTTGTTCCTCTTTCCGGTGAGCCTCGTACGCGGTCAGTGCACGCGACACTAAGTGCACGAACGACTGACGAGCGATCGAGTCAGGACACTCGAAGAGAAGGCCCCGCAACCAAAGGATTTGCTTCGATGTCGCCAATGCTGAGAAGAAGCGTACACAGATAGCCTTCGACCGCGTGAACTTGGATGACAACACAGTAATCCAGCGGGCAATGCCATGCTTCTCGCGCGAATGCAGCAGCACACTCAACACGAACTCCACTCCAATTTCTGTCAGCGTCACTTGGATCTCTTCATCTGCTCGCAGTGCTGGCACCGCCAATGCCACGGGTGCGCCAGGTGGCGCTGCGCCTTCGTTCAACTGAGCCGCGGGCGACAGCGCCATGGGAACGCCCTCTTCCATCGCTTGGGTCGGGGTGTCCTTAATATATTGCGACTGCACCATCTCGCGCAAAAACTCGTGGAATTCCACATCAAACAGGTACGAGCTCTGCAGGAACACTTCGTTCGACTTCCAAACCTCGGCTTCATACTCACAGTGCTCTTCATCCGGGGCGGCGACGACAAGATCGGTGGATGAGTTTGATTCGCCCTCAGTCTGCGCAGCTGCAGCCGTCTCAGGCTCGACAGGGATCACCTTTTCGTAGAAGAGCATGAGTGCGTTGCTGAAGACCTCCATCTCCATAGAGTTGTTCGAACCGTGCCATGAACGCCGTTGGACTCCACCAAAACACTCGGCCTCGATATTCGCAGGGTCGAACGGCGTCACATCTTCGTCATCGTACTTGAACCACTTCTCGGACAGGTGATCGTAGATGAACGAGTAGTAGTGACCGCCCTGGGCAACGCCAGAATGCACCAAGATACCCTTCAATCGGTATTCGTAATTCGGGTCCGACTTCGTGCTGCTCTTGTCTTCCCCCGCGCTGCTACTATCGCCACTTGCGCTTCGTGGCGATGCAGCCGCGGACAGCTTTATGGCCGGCCTCGGTGATGACGACGTTGGAACTGCCGGTGTATCACCATTTACATCTGCCATAAACTCATCGGAGTCACTCGAATCGTCAGAAGCCATGTCTTCATCCGTCGAGGTATCTTCGCGTTCTTGCTGCAGATTCGAGCGGGCTTCTTGCTCTTCAATGCCTGCTTTCGTGTACGGCTTCATGCTCAAGCGCATCGGGAACGAGCATCGGTTGTTCAGCTTCACCGTTTCGAACGTCGTGTAGTCCAAATCGAACCGCTTGAGGTGAAGAATCAGCAAGTTGGGAAGCGAACCAAAGCACGTGCGTCGCACAGCAGCCTTCTTGGTGGCGCACAACTCGCACTCGACCTTGTTATCACCGTCCATCAGTTCTCCTTCGACGAAGGCGGACAACGACTCCTCGATGCTCTCCTTTCCGCGAATCTGCAGCTCGAGGCGAATAAACGGCTCCTCACGTTCATATCGATGTCCGCAGTCCTTTGGCAGCTTCTGAGAGATGAGTTTGCCGCCCAGTACATCTTGAAGACACTTGGTGCCCTGTGGAGTCGTCTTCAGACCCGTCTCGAGACGGTCCAGAAGCTTGTCACAGAATTCGGTCGCGTCATTCTGCTGGTAAACTGAAAACTCCAGGTTCAGGCAGGTGCAAGAGTCGACAAACGCCTTCGGGTTGAAATAGCGCATTTCGCTGTCGCGCAGGTAGCAGAATGTGCGCTGGAGTTGACGAAGAACCTCCAAAGTAGCATCAGTACCAGTCAATTCAGGCTGCAGGATCACATAACGTCCGTTCTCGTTGCCTTGTCGCCCCTCGGCAAGCACAAAACTTGCCTCACTGCCATTTTCATAGCGCAGCGTGTGCTGACCTGTGAGGTCATCGTATCCCACGACGTTTGCTTCGTATACACGCCCTCCGAGGCATTCCAGGGCGACACGGCACCCAACCAAGCGCTCGGGGAACTTTTCTGCCTCGGCTTTTGTGGGCTCTTGAGGGGTGGGACGCGGAGCGACCTTGGCGCCAAGAAGTCCTTGGCGCAGCGTGGGGTGCATGAATAACTGCTGCAGGAACGAGTTCATGTAGCACGAGCAGCCTTGGTTCTTCAGGCCAACGTGCTCACCATTGCCACGCGTTTCGATATTATTCTCTTGGCCCCACTTGAATCGCAACGCATCGCTTCGGGTGAATAGCCGCGTCAGACGTCCATGCAAATCGTGCAAAATACTGGAATCGGAAGAAATGGCGCTTGCTAGCAACTTGAACGCCGGTCGTCGCGTCTCTAGAGACACACACAGCGGGCAGCGACGTCGATCTTCTGAAGGAAGCGTGAACAAGCATTCTTCATAGACGACGTCGACAATGTCTCGCGCAATTCCAGCGCGAACGTCGGTATGAATCACCAGTACCTCCCTCAGAACCTCCAGAAACCCAATCAGGACGTCGCCTGAACGTTCGTTGCAGGCCAAAAACTTGCTCGAGAAGCCTCGGCGTAACTTGGCCACCACAGCTTGTGCCAATTTCAGGCAGTACGAAGACGAGTTTCCGCCTTCAAGTCGCGCTAACGAACAGAGCATGCGCGTGTATTGATCGCATGGCGCGGTCACGCTTTCGATGCGATCAATGGACTGGATACATTCGTCAAAGACCACTTCGGCTGCTGCATCAGACGCCTTGCAAACAGATTCCAACGACGACAGCCACTGCTCTCGCACCTGCTCGGACTCGAACTTGGTGAAGATGTTGACAATGAGGGCGCGAGGCTCCAGCGCCTTGACATATTTGGCGGCTGCATCGTGCGCAATAGACACAATCGACTCCACGGTTTTGACAGCATCAATCAAGATGCGGTACGCAGTCTTCTTGGCAGGAGTTTTCTCCTCAACACGGGTATACTCAGACACCACAAGTTCCGCGATCTTTAGGACGAGCTGGTCATAGCGGCTTTGCTCCACAATAATCTTCGCTCGCGGGGTGTCCGCTTGCTCGTCTGAGCTGGCATTGGCAAGAGGGGAGTCGTTACCAGTGAGAACTCCGTCCGGAACTTCTCCGTTGGAAGTTGCCGAGTACAACCCGTTTTCGTGGCCCGAGTCGAATAGACAAAACTTCAGAATACGAAGAGCGACAGCTGCGCCCTCGTTGAATGAGCTCTCGTGGAAGTTCGCGTTGATGAAATACGACAGCACCTCATGAAACCCACCGCCAGAAATGAAGCGCTGGAGGTACGTCTGCGCAAACGGGATCTTAGCGATATCTGAAGGGAGTAGCAACGCGTCCATGATTTGCAGCGTGTAGATAGCCTGGTGAGAGGAGATACCTTTCACCAAAGATGACCAATCAGGCTTCTTTGTGTCCCCGCCACCCTCGCTCGTCGGGGAACTCATAGGCACATCTCCATCACTGGACTCAGCCGCGCCGATACAGGAAACGCGTTTCAAAAGCTCCGCACTGGTCGGAATTTGTTTCAAAAAGGCCCACAGCAGCTCATGGACAGCATGACCCTCCACGATATCCAGAACTCGGAAAAGTATTTCAAAGTATGTCCCATCGCGAGCGATCACCAAGCCAGGATGGTGCGGAGGCGAAGAGGTCGGAGAGGAAGGTGGATCCTCTCCAGGCGAGTTCATCACTTGGTCTTGGTCCATCTGTGGACTGGTTCGCTGTACCACCGAGTTGAACATCAGCACACGCAACTCACTCGACTCCGTAACTTGCAACTCTGAGAGTGTTTTTTTATCTCCTGTGATCGCCGAGCCAGCTGACAGGAGCTTCGTCTGCTGCATAGGGTGGCCCACCAACTTCTCAAGCTGCTTGCGGAAAAGCCACAACGTCTGGTTTGAGTAGGCTGACGCCTGCATCGTTCGCGCTGCGTTATCATGACTTCCAGGTGTTGTCACTGAAGCACCACCAGCTGCTCCACTCGTGTTCGACGAGGAGATCCTCTGCGCTATGACCTTGACAGTGAAGCACGCGCCGCGGCCGCTCAAGCCATGCGGGACGAAACTCTGCTTCTTACGCGCACTGGACACCAGTCCCGTCAGTAGGCTGGAGCATTGCTGTACCAACTTGAGCGATTCGGGTGAGCTGTCCTTCACCGCTGACAGCTGTTTAAATACACGAGCCAAGAAATCTTTCACACCTTCATCTGACTCGGCTTCACCACTGTGCCCAAGCTCCTCGGACGACCGCTCATAAACACGAAGCAGCTCACGCGTAGCCATTTCTGCGACTTCTAGAGGAGCCTCAAACGCGATACGCCACAAAGCATCCATTCCCAACAGATTCAGCGTGTCGGTGTTGGTATCGACAGCGCCTTCAGTGCGCTGCACTAGCTTTTGTTGCGGATTGAGACCCACAAAGTAGGTATTGAAACACTTGTAGCCCATGCACCCAAGTGTTCGGAAATCGGTTTGCTTGCACAGAAGCTCGTTGAACACGTAGAAGCAAACATCCAGGTTGAAGGCCGAGCTAATCGATTCGCCGACAGTGCCCACAGCCGGTGCAGCTCCTGCTGGTTGATGGCTGCGCATGCTCGTCTGATTGAAAAATATCAAGCAGAACTCGCGCTCAGCAGGTGACGACGACAACACTTGCCAAAGACGTTCAATTTGAGGGATCGAGAGTTCCAGATTCGGAGACTTCACGTGGATGTAATGGATCAATTCCAGGCGGTGTCCGATTGCCGTGCGGTAGCTTGGTGATTGCTTATCGGTGCTTCGCGCGACAAACGTCGCAAGTTCGTCGAATAGCAAACCCACCAATCCATGCTCAGAATTGAGCGATTCAACGACAAGTGCTTGGTCCATTCGATACGAATCGATCAGAAACTTCAGCAACTCCAACGATTTAGAGGCCGTCGAGTCCTTCCCGGCTAGCTCTGACACTGTAACCGACGAAGCACTCATCACCGAGCTGCTGCTACCAGGTGCTGCTGGAATGGTCGTAGCAGACGACGGAGAGGGCACCGAATCCGGGGCCACGCTTAACGAGCAAGACTTCTTGATTCCATCAATGCACTCGCTCAAAAACGCTTTCCGAAGCGGTTCTCCATATTCGCTTCGGAGCCCTTCTTGAAAGAAATCTCGTAAACTTCGGCTTAGCCGGATGTTGGCAATGCTGCAATGCATTTGAATCGACCACAGCAACTGCAAGATCGCTGTCGTAACGTTCACGTTGCGCTCCATTAGAAAGCTCGGGGAGTTGGTCGCCAGTCTCTGTAAGAACGAGATCAACTCGGGGAAAGGTTCGTTGTTCTCCAAGCTTCGCAGCAGCGAGGCGTGGATGCTTTCCACCAGATGCAGCAGCAGCTCGTTGGATAAGAATGGCACTATGGTGATCAACAGGTTGTGGATTTCGTGCACCAGCGTTTGATCTTTCTGGATGCACGACTGCCAAATCACATCAATGGAGTGGTTGTCCAGCTTGTTCGACTCGGCTAGGAACTTCACCAGCAACGCACTTCGCGATACGATCTCGCGATGGATCCGATCGCCAAAAATCTCTTCGAGAATCTTCTTGTCCACCACCCACGCACTCAAAATATAATCCAGCCGCGTATGATCCTCCTCGCCATTCTCCTGGACGCTTTCCGCGATAAGCTCTGGAGCAGGCGCCTCTCCTTTTCCCGTCGGGATCCAATTGTGAGTCGGCGGCAAGTACTCTTCATACTGCGACTGATGCTGGTAATAGTCAATATCCTGGTCGGATCCGGGCTGCATCTTGTCCGCCTCCGAGATGAACCACCACTTCAAGCCACTCTTCATCGTGCAGCAGAAGAGAGTAAACACCTGGCCCGTTTCTTGCTGTCGGAATACGTACGTCGCCGACGTCGAGTTCGCCTTCAGATTGTACACACCGTTTACGGCAGCAGTACCCGCGTTTTTGACGAAGTATCGAGGCGGAAACGCTCGCGAGGCTCGAGCACAGTTGACGATCTGGTTGATCTGCTCCAACCCGAAAAGACGCAGCGGCAACGAAGTCGATTCCACGTACCGCTCGGTGATCTCCAGCCACAACGCATTCACGGCTTCAGAGGAAACAATGCCTGCATCCACTAACCTGCGGATGATTCCGATCACGGCGCCGACGGCATCGCTCGACTCCTTCTTCAGCACTGAATCCGAGATCTTCGTAAAGTACGTCATGATCAAGACCGAAATCTTGGTGCAGATGTCCTCGGGCACCGACGTGCGGGACTCCAGCAGAGCCTGGAGGAGAACACGAATATCGTCGCTGTCCATGGCCGCCTCTAGCTCGTCGCCTTCACGGTGGTTCTGCATCAGCAGTTCCAGCGTGCTCAGCAGCAAGTGGAAGCCCTTGAGCTCGCAGAAGGCCTCGATGCACTGCGCGCGCACCTCGGGCGAGCCAGGCACCTTGTTCCAGTAGCTGCCGATCATGGCCGACGTGCGCAAGTCCTTGTAGAACGTCTTCTTCTTGCTGAAGATCATGATGATCACCGGCAACACCTGGAAGTACTTGCCAGCCTTGAGCTGTGCGATCACCAGAGGCACAGCCAGTGTCAAGCACTGCGTCACGCACGACTTCTCAAAGGACCCGATCTTGCTCGCACTAGCATAAAAATCGCAAAAAACGTCAGCAAAAGCCCCCAAAATCACAAGATCCACATCATGAAGCCACCTACTGTTGGTCTAGCATGATGCTGATGATCTTGTGGAAGGCGTCGTCCAGGAAGGCCTGGCTTTCAGGTCTGTCCACGTGTTGATAGGCCGCATTAAGCACCTTGACGGCGTTCTGCCAGCCCACCGTGGACTTGAGGCGCAGATCTTCCTGCACCACGTGATAGAGCTCCAGTTCCTCGTCCTGCATGGTTTGGTCCTGTTGCGTGACGCTCTCCTGGCTCTTCTTGCGGCGCTTCTGGCCGTCCTGGTCCTGCGCGGGGGCGCGCTCCATGGAGCGAACGTGCAGCTTCTTCTCTCCGCTGCTCGTCGAGGGGCTGCTGGGGCTCGGGGGGCCGCGTATGGTGCAGGCGGTCGCGGAGCTACTCTGGCCCCGGTCCGAACTGCTTGAGTTGCGCTTGAGCTTGAGCTTCTTGGGCGAGTTGCGGATGCTGCGCCCGACGCTTTTCCTCTTCCGCCGGTGGCCGTCGTCGCCTGCCGTCCTTCCTCTGCGTGGGCTCAAGGGGCCGCCCGGTCTGAACTTCCTCCTCTCTCGACGGCGCGCGGATGGGACGGCGCGTCGCGAAGAGGGCGAGTGCGGGTGCGGGTTGAGATGCGGCTTGGCTCGCGCTGGATTGGCTTTCCTTCTTCCCCCTGGTTACGTCGGATCCCGGAGCAGAGATCTGATTGGCGGACGGAGTGTAACCAAGTGTAACCGAGTAACCTTAAACACCTTTAACACCATTCCGCCATGGATCGGCTTGAAGTGCGCGCTCTGCTGGGCGCTTCTTCTCCTGCGCGCGCCCCCGTGGCCGCCATTGCGTCGGGCATCTCCGTGGACGACTCGCTGGACCAAGACGCGTTTCTCAAGGCGTTGGAGGAGGTTCTGCTGCAGCAGGCGGCGGGCTTGAGCCAGCAGTTCCTCGTGCTCAGCGCCCCTCAAGTTGACACGCTGGCCCGACGTCTGCATGACGCGCTGGAGCCGCGACGCGACGCCGACACGCGCGTGATACAGGCGTGGACGATCCAGCCGCAGCTTCAGGTCAAGGTCAAGGCCAGCGCGCACATCCAGGTGCTCAAGCTGTCGACGATCCTGCGGGAGGTGCAGAGGCTGCGGCTGCATCAGGCGCGGGCCTCGGAGCCGGCACAAGAGGAGGAAGGGGCCTTAATTCTACAGTCTGAAGAGATAAACCCCATTGAGGTAGAGATCTTCCCCTCGTTGAGGGTCATTGAGGCCCTTAACACGGAGATCTCGGGGCTCCGCAACGTGCAGTGCTTCGCCAGACAGCTGCGCGAGCTGCACATCGAGTATACGCAGGCGGCGACGCTGCAGCAGCTGCTGGCGCCGGATGAGAAGCATCGTGCCCCGTGGAGGAAGCTACTCAAGCTGCAGATGAACTGTTGCGCGTTGGAGGTGGTGGACGAGTCCGTGAACTTGCTGAGAGCTGTACGCACGCTGGATCTAGGCTGGAACCAGATCGAGCGCTTCGATGTGAGTGTCACGACCAAGTCGCTACAGGTGTTGAATCTCTGTCATAACAAGCTGAGGAAGGTGCCGTCGATCCAGGCGCTGCGTGGGCTGCGAGAGCTGGACGTCGCGGTGAACGGCATCTCGTCGCTGAAAGGGCTGGAGAAACTCACCGCGCTGGAGCGGCTGGACGTTTCGCACAACTTTTTGGATGATATCACGGAGCTAGAGTTGCTGACGAGACTACCGAAGCTTACGTACCTGAAGATGGAGTTCAATCCGCTCGCTCGGCGACCCGATTACCGGCGAGAGGTTTTCTTTTACTTGGGTGAGCTCATCGAACTCGACGGTCAGCCGTGGAGCGACGCGGAGCTAAGCAGCATGAAAAATCGGCGTATGCTGATCATGCTAGACGGCTCAAAAGACCGCAATACCACCGAGAGCAGTATCTGGGGCCAGTCAGTAGAAACCCCGGTGTATCCCAGCGTGCAGGTCCAGAGCGGCGTTGTGGTGAAGAGCCCGAAACTTGTGTTGGGGTATCCTTCGCTGCCTCGCACTGAGGCTGTCCCCGCTCACTACGTCGAAATCCAGAACCCGCCGTCAACGTTACCGACTAAAAGCAAGCACTTCAGTAACCCGGCAGTGAATGGCAAAGGAACGGAGGGTGGAGATCGCGCACCAAACGAAACTCATGGGAGCAACCAAGGAAGTGGACGGCCACCGGTTCGGACTGTGGGTGACTACTTCAGAACTCAGCGCGGCATTATGGTATCAAAGGAGAAGAAGGAACGGATGGAGCGCGAAGAGCAAGCTGCGACCAGCGGTACGTTGCAGACTGCACTTCACGCTTGGTCTATGTTTTTTTTCTGACTCGTATGTTCATCAGACGACGAAGACAGTGAAGACTCCAGCTCGGGGATGACTCGCAAGCGCAGTCGCAAATACACAACAAGTGATTTCATGCGCGATTTTGAAGAGGAAGAGTTGCTCGTACGGGAAGGCAATGATTCGGATGATGTTGACGCTCTCGTTGCGCGCTCCACATCCCAAACTCAGATATCCTCGCCTCAGGTACTGTAGTTGTCAACACTTTTCACGATGCACGTTGGTATGTACTTCTACTAATTAATGTGCCCCCGTTGTGCGTGTATGGTAAAGAAACCTGGACGGAGTATTAGCGTCCGAGTGCTGCTCAGTGCGAAAGAGGCTGCCGAGCTTGACCTTCATTTCGGGATCGATGGCGTTTCAGCTAATGTCGAGATCAAGGTACGCGTGTTGGCATCCATTGGCTTGCTTACACTTTATTCATGTGACCTTGTATGTGGTGAATTATCTGCAGTCTCGCGAGCTGATCGAAAGGTTTGCTGGTAGCGACGACAAGGACCCCATTACTATCGCGCGATGGCTTCCCGATATTGTTGCTGTTGGCACATCAATTCGTTCGAGTCGAGCAAAGATCATCACGATGAAGTTGCAAGCACGAGGGTCGACAAGCGTCGCGGATGCCGTCTATCAGTTCGACGCGGTGACGTCAATGGAGACTCTCCTATGCCCTTTGGTGGCGCGTCTGTACCAACAGTTCAAGGGCCGCATTGTCATTTGCAACTGCGCGAGTTGTGGTGCACTCTCGCTGCTCACACCCAAGTACCCGGAGCGAGCTGAAGCAGACGACGCCTTAATGGTGTACTCGTGCTTGCTGTGCTCAAGTTGCAACGTGCGAGAAACCTCTTTCAAAAAGCTGGTGGCAATCTGTGCCAATGAAGGAGTTACCATCCCGAGCAGTATCCCATTGGCGCCACCACCATGGGAGACGATCACCGAGGGGTTTTACATTGAGGAACCGGCCGCTAGCAACCCAACTTCCGGCTCTGGAATGCGTGAATGCGTCATGATCTCGTGCAACGGTCTTCGCGAAGTGGCGGCTCCTTCGATTGAATCGGGTACGGATGAAGTGCAGAGTGACGAGCTAAACGACGCCATTGTGCACGCTATGGCGACGTCAATGAGGTAAGACGATCGTCCCTAATGCTCGAGAGGAGACTGCTTCGCGGTAATGATGAGCTGGAACTGTTTGGATGTGACGCCATGTAATTTCCACGAGAGGACTTCATCGTCTATTCTACTCTAAGTGACTTGGTAACGTCTTGAGAAGTTGAGAATGGCGAGAGCAGCAGAAGCAGCAGGAACTCCGTGACCAGCAGCACCACCCCATCGAAGATAAACTTGGGCGCGAAGATCGCCCACACCATTAGATGCCTCCGCTGCAGCGCGACGAACAGCGTGGACACCACGGCGTTGAGAGAAAAGTAGGCCGAGAAAGCGAGAAGCGGTTTGACTCCGCCGCAGCCCTGCTGCTTCAGGTTGAGCCACGGGAGTGCTAGTGCGGCTAACGCAAAGCAGCCGAAAGTATTTAGACCAAGTAGGGCTCCCGCGACGTAGAAATTGAAGACGTCGAAGCCCACAAAGCCAGCCGCATTCTGCAGACTCGTGAAAGTGTTCGCGTGGCCCGTTGTGAAGAACGCTTGGTACGAGCACGACGCAAAGAGCAAGATCCACGACGTGTTATCTTCACGCGCGATGGATCGGCTGCATGTCACCACGAACGCAAAGCTTAGAAACTGTACGACTAGGCACAGCACCGACAATGGGGAGGTTGGTCCCAAAACCAGCATGAACACAGGAGCCAGTTGCCAGAGCAACAGGAGATGGTCGCCTGCACCAGGGGCATCCCTTCGTACTCGGCGCACGAAGAGGTAAGCTAGCGTCCCGAGGAAGATCAAATACACGAAGCGCGGTAGCCAGAGACGCCACAATGTCACCTCAATCGGAGACGCGGCCCAGAAAATTGCGCACAGGCCGCAGCTCGCCACTGACGACACCAGCATGAATCGGCCCGGTAGCGTCAACTGATGTCCAGCGTAAGTCATCATTTTCACGGAAGAAGCCACAGCGAGCACTGCAATCGCAGCCAGCGGTAGAAAAGTTCGCCACAGTGTCGTAGACGCCTTGATGATGTTGGGCGGTTCCAGAGCACTGGCCATTCGCGTGGCCAAAACGAACGCTAGTGCAGCAGCCGTAGCGGAGCGTCGATTGGCTTTCAAGCGCTGCGCACTAGCAAGCAGAAAGAACCCAGTGGTTGCCGACAGGAACTGCATCACGCTGTTCTCAGCCACGATGTAGCTGTTCGAGAGGAGGGCTAGTGCGTGGAGCACTACAACGACGGTAGCGACCACCCCCGCTGCTGAAATGGAGGACAACCAACTCCTGATACTCATGGCTGAGCCTTTGCTGCCCTTGCGCTTGAGGTGCCGACTCATATCAATCAGCCCGGTGCAAGAAGCAGCTACCAGAGCTCGCGAAAGCGGCCCTGCTGGGAGGATTGGCAGGTAAATGCTTGCTGGGACGGCGAAGAACAAGCCCCCCACAGAAGCGATTGCACCCAGTTGAGGTTGCCATGACTCGCTCGAGGAACTCGCAGTTTTAATGAATGCAGCTCCAACGACGAAGGACCACGTAAGGAGCATCATTCCCCAGCTCATGCTGCACAGATCAAACTGCGTCCAAATGGAACGCCCCAGCGACAGAGCTTCACGCAGGTAGTTCTGCTGCTGCTTTGCTAGGTCTTCATGGAGGCGCAGCAACAACGGAACGTCTGCCTTCGTGTAAGCGGGCGTCTCGCCGTCTCCTTGCACTTGCTTGAGTTGCTCTTGGACATGCTGGATGTCAACGAAAAGCTTTTCAAGCTGATCGTAGGCTCGTTCCGGTAACTTGGATGCAGAGGAATACCGGAAGAGATAACGTCGCACCTGATCGAGATTCAAACGCAGCGCTCGGTTCAGCGTCTGGAATGCGGCCAAGGCACTGTGTTCTCCGCTTTGAGACGGCGGCATGAAAAACAGGGACGGGATGACACTTCCAAGGTTGCCGAACGGAATGGGCAACCCGCTCAGCAGTGCCAACGTGGAAACAAGGTCGACTTGCGGCACCTCGCGCGAGCTTTCACGTATCTTCTCTGCGTACTTCCGCAGCTCCTTGGCGTCCTCATCCTCGCTCGATCCTCCCGTCGCAATAAGCGACGCCTTACTATAGAGGAACAACGCGGCACCCGTTTCTTCATCACTGGCGCCACCGTGGTTCCCATCCGGCGACATGCCATGGTCCCCCAGCACCGCTAGCAGTACGTCCTCTCCGTCGGGCATGTCGTTCAACTCCTGCAGCAGGTCCTTCAAGATCCCATTCATCTCATCGAGCTTTTCCGCCATGAAGACGGAGCTCGGTCCGTGCGTGTGGCCAACGTGGTCCACGCCCAGGAAGTGCGCGATCAGCAGGTCCCAGTCCGGCTTGTGCAGCTCTGGAAACAAATGCGCCGTCACGCCGCGATCCACCGAGTGCAGATCCTTGACGTTAAACGAGTCAAACGCGAACTTCCTTGTGAACTCGCGCGCATACAGCGCGTCCCACGTGTCGTCGCCCATGAACACCACTCCTCGCTCTTGAGCGCGCAGCTGCCGCAGCAAATTGTCCTCCACGATCTGGCTGCTGGCGGCCATGTTGTCCTTGATATCCAGAAAAGTCGGGAGGGATCCGGTCGTCAGCCCCTTGAGTCTCTGCATGGTCATCGTGGGCGGGTCGGCCACGAACTTGAGCAGCAGCGCATGTTCCGGTTCCCTACTCAGCGTATCATTGAACACCGGCAGTCGGTCGCTGTAGAAAGTGGAGCGCTGGGTGGCTGTGTCAGAGGCTGCGAAGTCGAAGCGTAGCGCGTCGATCACCACGAAGACGACGCGGCGGAAGCGGCGGGGCATCCAGCAGTCATCGGAGATAGAGCTGGACGTGGAGTCGAGGCCCCCGCGGAGGTGCGTTGGGGCATCGGACGGAGAGGCTTGGCAGCTGCTGAGGTCCGGCACCTCGAAGCGCGTGAGGAAGAAGCCCGTGGTGAACAGGTAAAGCGCTGCGGCGTGCAGCCCCAGAAGAGACAGTAGCAGCGCCGTGGGGCTCTTCCTGGTCAGCGTGCGTCTGCTGCTGGGCCGCAATGCGACTGTCTCGCGGACGGCGTCGGCCTCGTCGTCGGTGCCGCTGTCTCCGTGCCACCTGCGCAACGTCTTCATTATTATCGACGCCAGAAATAATAATACGATACAAATCACAATAATCTATTCAATTATTCTAGTGGAACAATACCTTAATAATTGTTTGTTTTAACTTGGGATATGTATGCAGCTTCAATTTCAGTATCGAATTCAATTATTATTTTTGACCCAAGAGCCTAAACCAAGGGCTCCATGTCAACAACGAAATGAGACAACCCAATACAAAATGATACTAGTCAACCATTTAGAGTTATCGAGAAAATCGCCTCTGAAGATGAGGTATCGTTTTTCGTACATAAGCGGACATTTAAAT